>PVKC010005259.1:19535-33693 GCA_004027635.1 Crocidura indochinensis | reverse complement strand
ACCTTGGAAAGTTCTGTTTCTCTTTTCAGCAGCATCATATTAAATGCTTGCTACTTTTAATAATATCACTACACATATCATCTTTGTCCAGTTTATATAAATATTCTAGTAGTATACAGTGCCCCTGTTTTCATCTATTCCTCTAAATATGTACCTTAATGTATCACTTTTAGCCAAAAAATGCAAACTTAAACAAAAGAATCCTATCATTGGCATACATATTTTTCTCTAGACCCCTCTAAAATTTAATTTTAGGGAGAATTTTTAAATTTAATCCCCTAAGATAAGGATAATAAATTGAGCATGAACTTATAGTTGGTCTATGCTTAGAATATAGCCCTGCTGACTAAATAATCACATATACCCTCCACTGTGATTGGAACATAGAGCAAGATTATAATATTTAGTGAGTTCCTACATTATACCAAACAATGTGCCAAAAAAATCTATGTGTATAATCAGGGTATTCCAGATCCATAAACCCTACAAATTCCCATTATCTTTATTGTCCGTTAGGGGATTGGTCTAAGTGACTTCTTGACACAAAACACCTATTACAGGCTAACAACGTGAGTCAGGCCTACTTCATTTGGACATCTGATCACTTATTCAATTCAACATTTAAGTACTATCTGAATTTAGCTAACTTACTCAGAAAGTATTGCTTCTTTTAAATATAAATAAAAGTAATAAAATACAGTGGCATTTAGAAGTACCGATGATTTTGTTTTTAATCAGCAATGATCATGCCTTGGATAAACCTCATTGGCTACCTTACTGCCACTGCGCATTTTAAATAGGTACTGGGAGTACCTATGATTTTGTAACCAAGAAAAGCATGTTTATTTTTCCTTTCTCTTGACACTTGCTGCGTATCTTTCAAAGTAGCATTTCTATTCATCACAACTTCATATTTATAATCATTATTACATCTGGTTCTATAACTAGCTATTTACTATCTTAAGTGCATGTATTGATATATCTTACATATTTTTTAACAATTTAGATAATTATATTCAATTTAATCGCTTTATTAAAATAATTTACCATGCCCACATATCAACTATTTTTGTTTTTATTTGTATGATGTTTTATTTAGAACAAATAAGCATTTTACTAAATATAGTTTTTTTGGCTTTTGGGCCACAACCAGTGATGCTCAGGCTCCTGGCTATGCACTCAGAAATCGCTCCTGGCTTGGGGAACCATATGGGACTCTGGGCGATCAAACCACGGTCGTCCTAAGCTAGCACGAGCAAGGCAGACTCCTTACACCGCACTTGCACCACCGCACCGGCCCCTACTAAATAAATTTTTATAAATGGGAATTTCCCTTTCCTTTGTTAAAATGACTAATTATATTTTGTAACTATAAAATATGCAACTATTTGATTAATAAGAGTCTTAGCTCATATTCCAAATTTTAGGAATGCTAAAATAAGGAGTATTAAATGTCATGTCTTGTCAAAAGCTATTTTCTTAAGAGATCAGTCATCACTAAGTGATCAGGAGTTTTCTTTGAAGACCAACCTTCTAGAAGAATAAAGCAGCCTTACACAGAGCTCGTGGCAGTTCTCACTCTAGGAATAGGCTGAATGAAGGCATTGCCCTCGTGTAGAAAGAATATAGCATTGTATACCACTCCTAGGAATATACCCTAGGAACACAAAAATGCAATATAAAAAAACCCTTCCTTAGACTTATATTCATTACAGCACTATTTACCAGAGCAAGACTCTGGAAACAACCAAGATGCCCTTCAACAGATGAATGGCTGAAAAACTGTGGTACATATACACAATGGAATATTGTGCAGCCATCAGGAGAGATGAAGTCATGAAATTTTCCTCTATGTGGATGTACATGGAATGTATTATGCTGAGCGAAATAAGTCAGAGAGAGAGAGAGAAAGACACAAAATGGTCTCACTCGTCTATGTATTTTAAGAAAAGTGAAAGACATTCTTGCAATAATGCAGCTTAGTGGAGGAAGACCAAAGAATGAGAGAACTGCCTTCCTCAGACTTCCTGCTTTTATTGACAGGAATCAGCTACACCCTAAGGTGGGAGAGGAATACCAAGTAGGGAATAATCCAATAATCCCAACACCAGATCACACCCTATGGTGGAGAATGAATATTGATTGGGGTAGGACTAGTAATCCAACACTTCAACATTCCATATTCTGTTTTAAACATTATCCTATCAATTTTCTACAAACATTTACTCCATGCTAACTTCATGAATATTGCCTTATGAATAACCTTTATGAAAAGCTAGCATGCCTTTTATAGTAAAGGAAATCCAATTTTTCTTGGGAATATTGTCATTTTAACTCTTACGATGATTTTAAAAAATAATGAGACTAGATTAATATTTTTCTCTAACGTACTATGTTTGCTATACTAGTAATTATTAAGGTCTTGATTTCACAGAGTTAAAAAATTAATGCCTGGTCAATTACAATGTCAAGAGTTCACAAAACATTTTTGGGGGTTTCACAGATGACTATGCTCAAGTATTATTCCGAGTTCTATTCTTAGGAATCATTCCTTTGCAAGCGCATGTGATGCTTGGGATTGAGCTGGCATCAATAGAATGCAAACAACTTTTGCATTTTTACAGCCTCACAAAATTTCTTTATACCAAAAGTTCTCTTTAATTCTAATTTGTGCAGGAAAAAATATCATAAGCTCCATCCATTTTGTAAAGTAGAAGAGTGGACTTTGGAGTCTGACAATTAAAGATATCGTTTCTAGATGCTCCTCTATTTAGTAGAAATAGTGTAAACTATTCCACAAAGTGATTCAGATAAAAACCAAGAGAGTACAGGCAATAAGGAATGTACTTTGGATGTGGCCAACTCTGGCTCTGTCTCAGGCACTATATAAAATCCCTAGAGTTCACCCAGAAGTGATCATTTTGACCCTGGTTTTAAAAATCAGGAAATGACCCGTGGTTCTTCTGGGTGTGGTCCAAATATTCTTAAAAACTGAAATGATGAGAAATATCACAGCACAGTGCCCAGCACTTGGTAGATGCTCAGTCATTGTTGATTTTTCATTATATTCCCTCTATATTGATCTTACCTATGTTTATATATGTAAATGAAATTTTAGAATTCAGCAATCACACTTAGTTGTGGATCATCAGATAGTGATCATTATTTGGTATTTTGTATGTAACTATGATGGTAATACCATTTACATAAGAAAAAATTTAAATTCCTCAGTTTTCCTTGTTTTTTAAAAAGTGTGCCAGAAACTTATCTACCTGTTCCATGATGCCTTATGTATACAAATGAGGTCAGCTCAGCTCTGGAAAGGAACATGAGGAACAAAATTATTGATCCTAATATTTTATTACTGCCTTTGCAACATAAATCACCAACAGACTTTTGCAAGGTTATTAGTTCTTATGACACTAGTTTTGTGCAAAGAGCACATTCCACTTCTTCTTCTTGTCACTTCCATGATTCTTTACAAATTGAGAAAAGGGGTGTCAGATTAGACCTGAAGGCTGACCATTAATGTATAAACCTTAGCTAAAAATAGGTGACATTTAATTTTTATAAACTAAAACCAATTATCCACCCAAAATAAAAAACATTAACCAAAGAAGAATGAGCTACAGATGCACTTATGTCCAAATAAGTAATAATTGTTCATGAAGTTCACATAGAAATGAAAGCCCTTGAGTGAAAGAAAGAGCTTCTAAACACAATTGTTCAATAGAAAATAAAAGAGCTTCTTGTACCAGAGCTAAAGTTTAACATTTGGTTTTCATTCTACACTATTCCACTTTTCATGCATGGAATTTCCAGTAATCTCAACATAGGACTAGCAGAGTATCAGTCAAAATCCACCAGACAGATGTGAAAATTGAATTTTTCCAGTAAGTTATCGCGTAAGAGGAAATGCTGGTATATAGCACGGTAAGATACTGAAAGAGGAGCATTGCATGAAGATGAGGGTTGAAACTATAGCAATGTGGGAAATTGTGATTATAAAATATCAAAGGAAGGGCTACACTTATAAGTATGAGTAAAGGCAAAGGAATTTTTCCTTTATTGATTCAGATGCTTAAGATGAAACTATATGAAAGATAAGCAAGTCTTTGACCCATGCCACCATTTATGTAACAATGCCAAGACAGAATCGCCATGCCATGATCACAGATAGCCTTTTGAACGCACAAACTTCTATCCCACCCAAGGTGAGCATTGTGCTTTGGATAAGAAAGATATGATCTTATGAACTTCTTTTCTTTACTATATGGAGGTTAAACATGAATTAAGCCTCATTTTATGCTCTAACTTTTTACATCTTAGCATTTGTTATTAAAAGGGCATATAAATACTTCTCATGGGATAAGGTATACCATGGAGACTTAAGAAAAAGTTCTAATAGTTTAGATACTTTTGTATAGACTTAGAAAATAATACTTTACTCAGGCCTTTTTCAATGCCATTTTCAGAGCATTTTCAATTCTTTCATTATCATCTCACAGAAATATCTCACAATTTTTCAGTCTAGAGATTATTCATCAACAACGATTGTACAGACACTCCATTTGGGGACATGTCCATAGTTGCAGACCTAAATACTCTCAGGGTTTATGCAAGGTTTTTGTTTTCTCACATTTAAATTTTGTGATTATCCTGTAAAGTAAATATTATTGCACTTATTCAACTGATACTTTCAAAAAATGGGACTTGGAGAAATTAATGTCTTGAAATTTCAGAGCATGACTAGAGAACGGGGATTTTGGCCAAGGTATTTTTTAATTGCTCATGACTTTTATGAAGCAAAAATCAGAAGATATTTCTAACTCCTAAGGGACACTTTGCTGGATCTTAAAAACAAAACAAGGAAGTTTTGGGAGAGAGGAGAACAATCCGTGTAAGGGAATAAAATCAATCAAAAATGTGTCAATTTGCATAATCTAAGAAAGCAGTTGTGTTGAATGTATTGAGACATAAAATAAAATTCTGTTGGAATTAATTGGTCCAGAGACCAATAGCTTTCAGAAAACTCTAAACTTTCAAAAAGTTTGATTTTATTCTTTAGGGAACAGAGAACTCTAAAGATAGACGGGTAATGTTCTTTTTATTATTTTTTTAAGTCTGATAATTGCACAAGAATGTGTTTTTATAAGAAAATATTGAAGTGAATAAAGGATGTCTTTTGATGATCGTAATAGTATAGACCGTGAAATAGTATAGCAGTGAAATTGTGAGCTTGGCTTTCTCTATTGGGTAGAAAACAATGAGAACTAGTAAATAAGATGCAGAACTAACACGCCAAAGGGCAGGATGCAAAACTTAGCTTGAATGTTTCATCAGACCATCTCTCATGTCACATTCCTTGAGCTTCAGATTCCCTAACTTATCACACACCCATACACTTTGTAGGCCATTCCATAAATTGAATAGCAGTGAAATATTTTGCACCCAGAGAACACTTCTGTCACCCACAACTCAGTTCACTTCTTCAGCAGACCCCATTGCTGTCCTTATGCCTAGCAATACTGTGTTAACAATACTATAGGAATATTTTCATATCTCTTTGCCTCTCCTCAAAGCCAAAAGTTAACGTGTAATCATCCTTGTGTCCTCAGCTTCTTGCAAAAGGAGCTTGTACAGTTTACTGAATGAATGCATCTTCATTATTACTAATCATATATTATTTGATTCTAGGCTGCAGGAATAGCATAGTAAGTAAAGACCTTACATCCTCTAGATTTACCAGAAAAAATATCTGAATTAAAATTTTCAACTTTTCACAAGATATCTGTGTAGCATAATGAGATAGAAGACACATGATCAAATATGTTTGATTATTTAATTGATCTCATTTCTATGATTGCTTCTCATCCCTGTCTGTATAATTCCACTTCCATTTCCCCAAACTTGTACCTAGTTCCAGGATGATTGCCTGAATGCTTCCTCACCTACACTGTTTCATGACTAAATGGGTACCTGAATACGCAGCATTGCTGCTGCCTCTGTTTCAAGCAGTGGAAGTGAGAAAACATCTATTCCCTTTCCTCAGTGGAAAATGAAACAATCCTGACTAGGAAAGTATTTTGCTATTAAAACAATAATATGCAGATTGTGGTTCAATGGCATACACATTTACCAGAAAATCTTTGTCTCATCATTGCATCTATCACACTTTCATCAGACAAAGATAGATATGCAAAAAATAGATGGAAAGTGTCTTAGACAGTTTTGAGAAAGTTTGCTGAGCAGACAGAATACATTTTCCTGGGAAATATAAACATTGAAAAATCAATTTTCATGTGTTCTTTTTATCTCTCCATTGTCAACTCAAGGACAAGTATGGATACTATGTAGGTCACATACTTTTGTGTCCCAGAGTAAGGAGACACAGGGAATCTACAGTTACCAAAATTATTTGGGTCTTTCAGAAAGAGAAACTTAGTAGTATGTTAATAATTTTTAGGTTCTTAAATTAATATCAAATATAACTTTTAGTTGATTAGCTTAAGCAAACCCCTAAAATTTTTTACTTTACATCATTGACAAAGTTGATCATAACACATTTGTTTTCAGATAAGTGAGAAAAAAGTTATTAGAAAAGAACAGAAAGAAAAAAATTTCAAAAGGGAGGAGAAAAAGCTTAAAAAAAAGGAAAAAGGTAGAATAGTAAGCACATTTGTAAAATTTTACTGTGTCTTCAATAGAGTCATTAATGTAATAGAAGGTTGAGTAAGCTCTTGCTAGCTGCCTGTTCTATTAAATTGATAAGTTCCTCTAAGGTGGAAAATATGAACTAAATGAAGTTATTTAGAAATTCAATGCATTCTTACTGATATTGTGGCTTTTGTGGATGTGTTCTCAGCTGCCAGGCCCCCAGGGAAAGGAGGATGAAAGAAGAGGGTGCTCACACTTGCACAAAAAGGCTCGGTGATGTCAGCCTTAAGTTTGGTCAGTTTGGTGTCTGGAAGGAATCATAGAGGGAAAATGGAGGCCTTGCCATCAGTAAAATGATGATTCTGGGTGATGGATACAGCAGGCGAGGCTTCAGCAGGGTGAGTGTTTCTCTCCTCTATTCCTGAAATTGTCAGCTTTTTGCTGTGTGGCCCGTGTACCCATGATTTCTCATGACTTGGTTTATATCTAGTTCAAGAAAAGAATGAGCCTCTAGAGCTGGCCCAATACAAACATGGTAATTCTGTTTGTGGGCCTGGTTACAGCTACCAGGCTTCTGGGAAGAAGTAAGATGTGGGGAAAGGTAGCCACACACAAGCTCCTAAATTTTAAGATAAATAATATTTAATTGCAATAAAATAGGAACAAAAGTCGAAAAAAAATAGGTGTGTTTCAAATTCCAGGCCTTTTGGAACAAAAAATGTGCAAATAACTTAGGGAACTCCATCACCCAGAAAAGTAGGCTAAATAATACCTTAGTATATTAATATGACACTTTTTTTTATCTCTGGACTGAAAACTAAATTAAAAATCCATGGTCTTGGGGCCGGAGAGATGGCGCAGCTGTAGGGCGTTTGCCTTGCGCATGGCTGACCCAGGACAGACCATGGTTGGATCTCCCAGTGTCCCATATGGTTCCCCCTGCCCATCCCGGTCAGGAGTGATTTCTGAGCACATATCTAGGAGTAACCCTTGAGTGTCACAGGGTATGGCCCAAAAATTAAAAATAAATCCATGGTCTTGATGCTGGAGTGATAGCACAATGGGTAGGGTGTTTGTCTTGCACATGGTTGACATGAGTTCAATCCCTGACATACTATGTGGTCCCCTGAGCTTGCCAGGAATGATTTCTAACTGCAGAGCCAGAATTAACCCCTGAGCACCACTTGTTGTGACCCCAAACTAAACCAAAACAAAACAAAGCAAAGAGCAAAAATCTATGTCAGTCCTTTTGCTAGCTTTTTGAACTTGGGAAAATATTTTCTATTTCAACCTCTTTTTTGAGAATGATACAAATACTTATAGACTTGTTAAAAAAGCTAAATTATACAAAAATGTATGTTTTGACTATATGGTAAGACATATAGAAATATTCTGCATGAATATTACTAGCCATATTGCAATGGCCTTTAACATTTACCATAATTACAATCACAGGAAAATAGTTATTATTTCTTTAAATAGAACTTAATATTAGGGATTCACTTACTTAGGCATCTGCTATATCAAATTGATTATATAAAACAAAGGATCAAAAGAAGCTGCCTCAATACCAAATGGTTTATAGGAAGCTTGACATATTAGTGATTAGAGTATACTGTCTATAAGTTCTTTACTCCTCTGTGAAAACGAACTAGAGACTAAGTCCTCATCCCTTGAATAGAAGTTGTGCTTAATGACTAGCTTATAACAATTGAGTGTGACAAAATTATTTTAAATGACATCTAATACTAGGTTAACAAAAGGTGATATAACTATTCTGGCTCTCTTAGAATATATGACTACCTTTAGGCCCTCTCTGATGAAGTTCATATGGAAAATATACATAAATGTAACATGTGACTACAAGGTTCCAGACCCTACCATTTAAGTTCCTATGTCAACAATTTGATATAAAATATATGAACCATATATGTTCTAAACTCTGATTCTTTAATTGTTAGCTTATAACAAATGGATTATTGATTATTTTAAGATGTTAAAATCAATCTCAAAGGGCCAGAGTGGTGGTGCTAGAGGAAAGGCATCTGCCTTGCAAGCACTAGCCTAGGACAGACCATGGTTCAATCCCCCACTGTCTCATATGGTCTCCCCACGCCAGGAGCAACTTCTGAGCGTATAGCCAGGAGTAACCCCTGAGTGTCAACTAGTGTGGCCCCAAACAAAAAACAAACAAACAAACAAACAAAGAAAAAAATCAGTCTCTAGTCCAAATTGCAGAATAACAGAAAAATAATTATCATTAATCTTTGAGGTAATGACTTGTAAAGTAATAAAAGTGCTTAAAATCAACCAATTTTCTACATTTATGTATATGAAATATTTTTGTTTCATAGGAAGGTTTTGCTTAATAGAAAGGAACAAATGTTTAGCAAGCTTAAAATTGTAACCATGTGCTTTGTAATACTCTACAAGACATTATAAAAATTAAACACACCTACTATAAATAACATATTTAATGATCCTAAATATACTCTACTCTAACTTTTCCATTAAAAACTCTAAAAGGTCATTTAATATTTCCCTATATCTTCTTTTGGTGGGAGAGCATATTTGGTAATATTCAGGGATTACTTCTGGCTCTGCATTCAGGAATATTTCCCATGGTGTTCAGGAGATAATATGGTGCCAGAGATCAAATCCAGATTGGCCACATGCCAAGCAAATGCCATGCCCACTGTTTTACTCCAGCCCATATTACCTTATATCTGATAATAGTTCAACGGGGCATTTTCTTCCATGATGATCAGCAGACCAGACACTCGAGAGTATTTCATTGGCAAAGTGTAGACACCTTCATTTGCTCCTCTTCCACTGTTCTACCTCCTACTCTTATTTTCATAAGTGAATTGTCTTTTCATGGACAACTCATGTTTACAATGCATAAAAGCAATGATCTAAGATTTTACATACAAGCAGCAACCTCTTCTAGACCCACTAGAGGACAGCTTTGATTTGTTTTTTACCTTCATGCATAAGAAGTTTGGGGATATGTATTTATGTCATTGGCTACATGAAGACAAGGGCAAATGTAGCCCCTTTCTCCCATTAGTTGATTTTTTAAGCCTCCCAGAAATTGTCCTTTTGACTATCTGAGGACTCTTAGTGATGATTAATAGACCGCCTAGTTCCTGTAACAACTTATACTGTATAAAAGTCCTCAGTGAGAATTTTTCTACAGAATTTTTCTACTTTTAAATTGAGTGCAATAAGTGGGGAGTAGCTAGAAGGAAAGGAGCACACACAAAATGACCTCACTTATAAGTGGGATATAAAGAAACATAGTAAGGAGATAACAAATGATCAGAAGCAACAGAACATAATAATTGGCCCACAGAACTGGGCTGAACATAGCAGGGGAGTTGAAGTCAGGGGTGAGCTTGAGGCAGGTAACACGCACGCTGATGGTGTGGAGACTATAGTGTTATAATGCTGTATTTATTGACATGCCTTTTATCATTTACAGGATAAATCAAGGTGATTAAAAAAACTTAAAGCAAGAGTTAAAATCAAGAAAGTAGTTAGACAGTTTTAGCTAGTTTAAGTTGTCTCTTAAAGAGGTAACCATAATGAAGTGGTTTTTGCTTAGGGATGCAATCTTTTTAAACAAATATTTTTAAACAAATAATGAAGCTAGTTATTTTCTCTTGGATTTAAAAATTCAAACTGGTTTTACTATTCCCATGTGCCCTCTGCTAACCTGTTTCTTCATTTCCCCTTGACAATGTAGAGGTTTTGACCCTTTTCACCTGGCTAAAGAGATTAAGTCCTCTATAAATGAGTGAAATAACTATGGTGCATAATTTAAGCAAAAGAGTATAATGTCTGAGGAAACCGTATGTTGTAGTTAAACTGACACAGGCATGGCCATCACACAGCTCTTACCACCATGAGCTGTGTTTAATTAAACTGCTCCCTTCACTTTCCTTCATTTGCAAAATATCAACCCAATAGTAATGTGATGAAAATCAATGAGGCACTCCAGCCTAATCATTAGAAAAATGTCAGAAAGGTTCTGGTGGAGGGCCATCCTACAAAACAAGTGACCTGTATATTCCTCAAAATTGTCAAGGTCATAAAAAAAACAAGGAAAGACTGAGAAACTGTCACAGCCAAGAGAAGCCTAAGGAAAAATGACAAGTAAACGTAAAGTGGAGTCCTGGATAGGATCCTAGAACAGAAAATGAGCCCTGGGTAAAAACTCTGGAGAGCTGAATAAAATCGGGGTTTTAGTTAAAAACAATGTGTCAACATTGGTTCAATAATTGTAACAAACACTCCACACTAATGTGGATGCTAATAATGGGAAAGAGCAGTTTTATAATCTACAGGACTCTATGCTATTTTTCTAAAATTGTTTGTGACTAACACCGTTTTTTACAAATTAAAATTTCATTGCATGGGATCCTAGCAATAGCGCAGCGGGTAGGGCTTTTGCCTTGCGCACTGCTGACTCGAGTTCAATTCCCGGCATCCCATAAGGTCACTGGAGCCTGCCGGGGGCGATTTCTGAGCACAGAGCCAGGAGTATCCCCTGCCCACTGCCAAGTGTGGCCCAAAAAACAAAAATAAAATTAAATAATGAGCACCACAAAATTCTATATCTGGTGTTCTTAAGCGTTGCATCTCATCTTCATGGCACGGTGGACAGACAGACACATGAACTGTCTTCCATGCCTTCTTGTACTTATTTCCTTCCTCATCACTCACAGGATATTGGGGAGAAGTGTCAACCCCATATTGCCAGTTCAAGGTTTCAGAGAATTAAATCAGAGTGGTTGACTGAATTCAAGATTATTTAAATCACAACTACACATTTCTGCTCCATGTAGAATGAGTCCAGTTCAACTCTATGGATTCTTCTGTTCCAGATCCCCAGACAGTAGTGCCACAAAGCCTTAAACCAATTCAGTCCATCAATAGCTACCCAAGTAAATTAATTTTAGCTCCTTGCAAAAAGTTCTAACAATACACTTAAAAAGAGGAACCTGATGCACATAAAATGTTTCTCACAAATAGAATGGATATATTTGTGCTTCCTTAATGGCTTCCCGTGCTTCCTCAATGAAAATTCCTTTTTTAATTTCCTCATACAGTTTTCTAGCAAAGGAATTATTACTTATTTTCCCCTTTCCCCATTTCTCAGGAAAGTATTTATTCTTACTTGACTTTACTTCCTCTTTTTTTAAAGAATGCTTGGGCCTCCCCTGGTGGGTGTGTTTGGGGTGCTTGAGGAACCATATGGTGTCCCAATGCATTTTTTTCCTTCCTATACACAAATGATATGCTCTCTGGCCATCTACCCACCCTGTTTTTACAATACCAACAAATAACAGCCCAAACATGAAATTGCTTAAGACTTCCAAGATATAAGTAAAGCTATAAAACATTACAACAGTGCCTTTCCCAAGTTACATGAAAGATTTTAATGTATAAAACATGTTAGCTTTTAGTGAAATTTTACTTTAGCAAAAAGCAAGGTTCTTACATCAAACTTACTATGTGGCTTGACCACTATAGTAAATACTTCTCTCAGCGATTATGTGAAATAGTGTTTTGGTTTGCAAATTATTCTCAAATGCTATAAGGTTAAGGTATGAGATGTTTTATCTTAAATCTGGAAAATGTTAAAGTATAGATGTTTTATCTAAAATCTGGAAATCTTAAATGGGGAATTTCTGCTTCCCCGTGTTATCTTCCATTAAAGAAGATGCAAATAAAAATTAAAACATTTTATCTTGAATTTTGACAGAAGGAAATGCCAGGAGGGTATTAATTAGTGGCTTGTCTAAATCTACACTGATGTTGGGATTGAGATTCTGATTTCTATGATCCTGGTTGGGCACTCTGCCCAATACGTCTCTGTCTGAGATTTAAGATTCCTTCACTGTGTTAACACATCTGAAAATATTATTCTGATCAATAGCTTCAAGTGCCTTCATTTTCTCAAGTACAAAATGGGCATAATTGAATATTTACTGCATCTTAGAGAGGTTTGAAGCCTTCAGAAAACTGCAACATTTAAAAGGCTCAGAAGAAAGAGTAAAGAATTAAGTAGATAAGCCATCTTTTTTAATATGATCCAAATTAGTCATATTCAGTATGATGTAATTCTGCTGGTTACAGACCTTAATTTGGCATATTGAACAAAGTATCTCAAAAAGCACTCAACAGACTTAACCTCAACCCAGTCACCTACCCTGTCAATATATAAGATATGGAAGACAATACAGGCAATATTTTATAACTGCCTTTATGTGCCCTTTAAAGCAATCCTTTTTATTAGACTTCATGTAAGTGAATAATTTACTCATTTTTATTAAAAATAATAAAAATGAAGTGAGTATAAAAGGAATAAATAGAAGTCTAATGCCTGAGAATGAATTTACCATATATATAATTTCTTATGCAAATGTCAGTACAGAAAACATTTTATGATCATACATATATGTATATCTAAAATATCCCAGACTAGAGGCATTATTTGATCAGTTTCAGGGAAATCTTCCTTACAACTATTATGCTTCAAAATTCAGTACAGTTTTCATATAAAGCTTTTTTCTTTAATGGACTAATCAATTCTTTGTGTTTAAATTATAATTGTTTATTGTATGACAACCTATTTTATTTTATTCTAAATTGACTAGCATTGCTGAAAATGAGGATAGCTGAGTTAAATACTGTAACTTATTATTTTGATATGTTCAATAAGTTAGATCGATAGCAAAATTCTAAGAGGAAAAAAGATAATGTATTTTCTGGCATTGTATGTCCTTTGTTACTTCAGCCATTAACATCTGTGAGCTGCTGTCAGTAATTTCTTTAATGAGATTATTCTGTTTTTCTTTTAGAAATGTAACTGTCAGGCATTTTACATTTGTCCCTACTAATAATTCCCTGGGCCTTTATTAAAGAGATTTACAGATTTCTTAAATCCACAGTCCTGCCACAGTCTGATACCGACTTCTAATAAAATAATAAATTAGATTTTATTCTTTTCCTTATCCTTCCTAATGAGCAAATAAAAAAATGTTTACTGTAGCTGTCCAAAAGCAAAATAAATCTTGTGTTTCTTCTTTAAGCATTTTGATAGCTATAAATGAACATCTACTTGGCATGGAACACAATGACTATTTTAACATAATATACTTTTATAAAAACGAGACCCTCATAACTGAAAAAGAAAGTCTAGGGATTCCAATTTTCTGCAAAGAAAGATACCATGATAGCAATGAATGTAACGTTTTCTCAGCAACCACTCTTTTGGTAGGTTTGCCTAAGGAAACATGGTACATTGCAAAATGCTTTTCTCCAATTCCGACTCACTTGAGCAGATCCGTTTAGCTAAGGAGATGATTTAAAGATATTTTCAAACATCTTCACTCTAACTACAAAATAATCAGATGTTCGTCATTTAACACGAAATGCTAAACTGTTTGGAAATAGTTTCTAAAACCAGCAAAAATCAGAAGGCGGGTGATTT
>PVKC010005259.1:9535-17035 GCA_004027635.1 Crocidura indochinensis | reverse complement strand
CCTCTCTCTTGTCTTATGATCACTGCCAGTTTGACATGACACTAATTAGTCTGCCTTCATCTAAACCCAGTTCGTCCTGCACGCTGGCAGCAAAACCACTGTAAACCCTTAACGCCAATTGCCTCGGGCCTTTGTCTTCCGAAATCCCGCCTCTCTCCCTCCACCCACCCACCCACCCCTATTTTCATATAGCCACATGTATAGATAGGAGGCGCCGGATCTTTAATGATACTATCCTATTAATCTTAACAAATAAGCCCCACAGTGTCCCCTTTAATATTCCTCTCTGCAAATGTCACCGATTTCCACTCCATAATGCTATCTGCTCGGACTTGCTGGATATGGAAGGAAGTTCCTTTTCATTGTAAAAAGCCACGAAGGGAATCAAGGTCTGAAAAGGACCTGGGGGAGTTTTAAAGTATATTACGACGCCAGAGCCTTTTAAGTATAAATTGAATATATTTCTCTTTTTTTTAGAAAAAAAAAAGTGAGATGGGGATAAAGTCAAAAACATTTTTTTCACCAGCTGATTAAAAGGGGAGTCAGTTAATTCATCATGCCATCATATAATCTTGAAAGGGATTTGGAAGTATCAGCGAGTCAACTTTTTCTTAAAGGCCCAAGTAAGTACAAAGAACAAATAAGGAAAAAGAAGAGAAGAGGAACAAACTAAGAGCTGTGTAAGAAACGCTAAACATACAGTATACAGGCACAGTACACAGTCAGTCCCTCTAGTGAGTCCACTAGTTCAGCAAAAATATTATTTATCATGTGAAGTCTTCTCTGATAAATGCAGTGGAAACCAGCCTGGCTGAGTTTCTCCTCAGTTAAAGAGGCTATAGCTGAGCATGCATGTCTGCATTCCAGCACGCATCCTGCACAGCCCAAACTGTACTTTTCTATTCTTAAATCCTCCAGGATAAAGCAGCTGTATTATAAAGACAGCAAGTCCTTAAAAGTATGTCTTCTGAGATACACGTTAATGAATGGTGTTTATGGTCCTTTCTATACTGTGTAAAATCTAATGACGACTTGAAGACGGAGTTGAAAAATGGGCTTCTTCCTGTTAACACCTGCAATGCTTTGTGGGACTGATACTTGACTTATTCTATGGAGCAGAGATATGGGTCAGAAATTCCACCCATTGATGGACAAAGTGACCACAGCAATTCTCCAGTCTGTTTTCTCATGTTTTTAATAACACTTTGATAGTCACTTGATTTTAGAGCATACCATATATCAAGTGCCCATGCTACATAGAAGTCTAACATAGGACTTCACTCAAGTTGTTAAACAGATGTGTTGTTATTCTATTTTATA
This sequence comes from Crocidura indochinensis, assembly GCA_004027635.1. Lineage (NCBI taxonomy): Eukaryota > Metazoa > Chordata > Mammalia > Eulipotyphla > Soricidae > Crocidura > Crocidura indochinensis. The sequence goes on along the minus strand of PVKC010005259.1, from coordinate 15,715 downwards.
GGGAATGAATTGAAGATAAAGAGTCTATAGCAGTTTGTTTAGGGTTCAAAAAATCAAGTACCCATTCTACATAGAAGTTTAACATAGGACTTCACTCAAGTTGTTAAGCAGATGTGTTATTTTTCTACTTTATAGAGAATGAATTGAAGATAAAGAGCCTATAGCAGTTTGTTTAGGGTTCAAAAAGCTCATATGCTTGAGCTGGGATCAAATCTAGAAATCTAACTTCTAAGTTACCTTATGCATTCAGATAATGTGTTAAAGAGGGATTCTATAACAAAATAAGAAGAACTAGAGATTGCCATTAGCTAGCTGAACGTAGCATGGTCATCTGCAGTCTAAAATGTGCCCCTTGAGTTGTCATGCTTACAATCTGCCCCCCCTGGACAATGTTCAACTGTCTTTGGGCTTTAGAAGCCTTCTGAACACTTTCCAATAGCAAAGGTACAACTCAGGTAAAACCAGAGGGAAAAACATGGATTTTGTTTCTTTTTCAACCTGTATCTCTATAATAGTATCATGATCAGGGAAAGAGGCAATTGTATAGAGGTCACTCTACGCAGCCACCTTAGGTCAGAACTTAAATCAACCCCTAATCCTTGTTGCTATTTTATTGTTAACCAACGCCAGCAGTTGGGAATTCCAGGCGGTCTTGCTTTCTCTTCCTTGGTTGAATAACAACCAAGATTTTCTGGGTTGAATAACAGAAAAGTCACTGCTAATGAATTAATAGCCTGTGATTTAGTCAAAAACAATATCGTCCACACTTTTTTCCTGTGTAATTTCAAGTTGTTGCTGTTTTTTTTAAACCAAGCACAAATTGTAGATAATGTTTCTCTGAACGAGGCCCTTAGGCTTTCTTAGCTGAAGCTTGTTTAGCTTGCCAAGTTTAAATATTTTCTGAACTGATCCCCGGACTGAGAAGCCTTCATCACAGCACAGCATTAAAAATGATGGATGTGATACATATTTAATACAATAAAATGGCCATTTATATGCCCATACTAGACACAGGGGAAATCCTCACAGGAAAGATTTCTAAAATCAAAAGGGTCTATTCTCTAATCGATGTGTGGGGATTTACACAGATAACTCCCATTAATACTAATGGGTGTTATGAGCTCATATCCTCTATGCACCATTGTAAAGATACACTCAGTGCTACTCAAGAGGAAGCTGTTGCACTGATGAAATTCCTTAAGAGTGTTCTGGGGAAAGGAAATTTGGAAGAAAATTTGAGGAAGAGCTTACATGTACTAAGCATAAAATAAGGCTCTTGTTTGTGTCCTTAAGATATGAGTTTCCTGGACTCAGAGACTTTGGGTTTAAAGTGATTGTTACTAGGAGAGATCTAGTCACTAGGAGGGGTCTTTTTGATCTTGATCTTTTTGATTTGAATCAAAAAGGACAGATGGAGCTTGCCCAGTATGGGATGTCCTCAGAACGTATGGTAAGAGAGATAAACTACATCTCCATTACTCTCTTACTGGTCAGACAACTCTGCAACATCTTTCTCTCTTCTGTAACATGAGTAAAGCAGATCCCACTTACCAGATATTAAATTGTACCTGAATATAGAGGTCGATTATGGCATTTGCCTTCATGTGGCTGCTGTCACAAGAGTGTCTCAAATTTGCTACCACTGCCAAGAGTGACCCCTGAGCACAGAGCAGGTGTAACCCCTTAGATATTCTTTCCTATTGAAAATTTTCTTATATTTTTTGTAAATTGTTAGTTTAGTTGAGCCCAAAATCATTTAAATCAGTGGTCCAAACCAGAAAAATATTTGGACCTTAGGATAAATTTTTAAAGGGAAAAGGTGGAAGCAAAGTGAAAAAAAAATTGGTTGGCTTCAGTTTATGTCTAGGAGTCATCTTGGGATGATTGTTCTCTGAAGACAAATTAAGTTTTTACAACCTTTAGGTATTTAGAGGCTTATTTTTTGATTTGCTAAGAAGATGCTATAGCATTAGAGTAATCTCAATGTATAATAAAACTAGTTTAGTTCATTTAATAATGTACTTTTATAGAGGCTTATTTGTTTATTACACCCAGAGGTACTCATGTGTTCTTTTAGGGATCACTCTTAGTGGGACTCGGGAAACCCTCCTGGATGTTGAGGATTGAGCCCAAGTCAGCAAGGCAAGCACCAAACCCACTGAACTATCTCTGGGCCTCATTTAAAGTCTTCTAATTTAACTCTATCTTTACCCCACAGTTTATCAACCTGTTTATGATTTTAAAATGGTTTCTGCAGTTTATAGTAAATAAAGGTCCAATGGAAAATAAGTAAATGGCTTCATTCCTTTCTTTGGAGCATTTCCTTATGAAAATTCCAAAAGAGAGTGGAAAATACATTATCTGCATTCTAGAAATATCTAAAAATGTATGCCTGTGTTTATAATGTTTAAAAACTTTGATTCTATGTAAATCTTATAGACAATATTAACCAACCTAATTGTATTTGAAGGCAATTGAAGACAGAGACCTGGCTATATACTATTCATGATACAAAGTTTGGAAAAAGGCAGAAATAAAAGAGAAGGGCCTGAGTGATAACACAACTGTAGGGTGTTTGCCTTGCACTTGGCTGCCCAGGATGGACCTAGGTTTGGGCCCTGGCATAGTATATGGTTCCCCAAGTCAGAAGGGATTTCTGAGCTTATAGCCAAGAGTAACCTCTGAGCATCACAGAGTGTGGCCCAAACCAACTCCCCCAAAAAGAAAGAAAGAAATGAGGAACAAATATTATTATAATTATCACCAAAATAAATCATCGACAGCTAACTTCATAGCTAAAATGATTCAGCCAAACTATTAAATGTCAAGTCACCACAACAACAAGCTTCTTCAATTTTACTTTTTATAGTCTTATCATATGAGAATCACATACATTCTCAATGATATATTTCTCAAATGACAGGTAATGTTCTTTAAACATTTACAAAAGTCCTTTAGTAAATTGAAATTTTCATTTTAGTAAATGGATAATTTTATATTTCTTAATTAATATCTGCATTTAAGCACCATGTTTGTAGTTGGGTTTCAGTCATAAAAAGAATAACCCCTTCACAACCTCTCCACTACCAATGCACCTATCTCCCTCCTCCCCACCCCTCCCTGTTTTTGAGACAGGCATTCTATTTCTCTCACTCACTACCATTGTCATGATAGCTGCCAGCATAGTTATTTTTCTAACTGAACTCACCACTCTGTTTGTAAGCTTCATATTGTGGGCTGGTCCTTTCAGCCCTCATCTCTATTGTCTCTGGGTATTATTACTGTCTTTCATTTATATTAAAACCCACAGATAAATGAGACTATTCTGTATTTATTTTTCTCCCCCTGGCTCATTTCACTTAGCATAATAGTTTTTATGTTCATCCATGTATAGAAAAATTGCACCACCTCATCTCTCCTGAAAGCTGTATAGTATTCCATTATGTATATGTAGCACATTTTCTTTAGCCATTTATCTGTTGAAGGGCATCGCGGTTGTTTCCAGTCTGACTATTGTAAATAGTGCCACAATAAATGTAGCTGTACAGAAGATCTTTATTTGTGCTATGTTTTTGTGTTCCTAGGGTAGATCCCTAGGAGTGTTGGTGACTTGGAGCATTTTTTCATGTATCTTTTGACCTTTAGTAGTTCTTCTTTGAGGAATTGTCTTTTTATTTCTTCTCTTCATTTTTTGATGTGGTTAGATTTTTTTATTGTTAAATTCTGTCAGTACCTTGTATATCTTAGTTATTATTCCCTTATCTGATGGGTAATAGGTGAATAGTTTCTCCCAATCTGTGGGTGTTTTTGTATCATAGTCACTATTTCCTTTGAGGTTCAGAAGCTTAATATAGACTCATCTGTTTATCTCTGCTTCTACTTGTTTGAAGAGTGCTGTTTTTGCCTTAAAGATACCTTTGGCCTCAATGTCATGGAGTGTTTTACCTACATATTCTTCTATATACCTTATGACTCTAGGTCTGATATCAAGGTATTTAATCCAACAAATGGATAATTTTAAATAGCATAAAACAGTTGGACAATTGATCAAAATACCAAATAGAAAAAATCCACTTCATTCTTACCACTGAATATCCCTTTTTTACTAAAGTTCTGCATGGATCGCCACTACAATCTCCACCGGTGATTATAAGTTTTTGTGATAAATAGTTCATTGGCATGCTGAAGAGAAATAGAGGTAAAATAAAATTAAGTACTTTATTGACAAGAAGAATTAATATCCCCCCAAAATAAAATCCATATATACTTTCTTGCCGAGGAAAAATGATGTGCAGACAACGCAGACTATTGATTTGAACCAAATGAAATTAAAGTAGAATATTTATTGGGCCTTACAGTATTTAAATGTCCTAAAATTCCACTTAGTACAACTAGCTGCTAGCGCTGCAGAATTCTAGAATTGCACCCTGCAGTTTGTACTAATTGGTGGGAAATGTAGGCCTGATGTCAAAGACAACTATAATTGTCTGATGAAAATAACTTGCTTTTGACACCAGTATATGTTGCACCCCGTATATCACATCCTCCTTGCAGAAGGAGGTGTTGTTTTATATAGCCAAGGTAATTATAATTGGCTTTAATGTATCTGAAATAACTACGTAGAAAGGAGTGTGGTAAGGAATAAAGCTTACAATGACCTGGTAGCATTTATGACAAAATGGTTGTTGAAGGAATTTTTTTTAAAGAAAAAAAAGCCTAACTAAAAACATAGGCTCAAATTATGCAGGCTTTATAAGGTAGAAAGCAGCGACTTATAGAAGATCCTGTTTTGACCATAATGCATTTTGTCATCTGAAGATTAAATGTAGAGGACATTTATATTTCTCCAACTGACTGAGCTTCCACAGTGGGACTTGCTTTTTTCTTGTTTTCTCACATCAGTAAACATCTTTTAAGCACCGTATTCATGTCTGTTTTCTCTTGACAGCAAATAATATTTAATAAATAAAATGCTGAATGATAAATACGTTAGATTTAGGGAGAAGTCTTGATGAAGTGTGGACATTTTCAAACATGAATTGTAAAAACAAATACATTTAACAGGGCTAGTGTGGTACCAGTTTCAACTATGTTACCGAAGATGCGCAGAGTTATAATGACCCAAACGAGCATTTGCACAGGTTTTCACACTGCTTAAATTACTGCCAGAAAAGGGGAAAAAAAGAAAACATTCTCCAGAAGTTGGACCACTTGCCTCTGTAGATCAACATCTGACTGTAGTAACATCCTGGCTTGTCACTAAATTTCAAATCAACAGTAGACACGATAACTTATAACAAGAAGTATTTTCACTGCACAACCATCAAGTCCTGTGGCACATTTTTATAATGTGCAGCCATTCCTCTTACCCCTCACCTTAGCTTCAATCAGGTTTTGAGCCTCCTTTCCAGTTGTCCAAAACCACTTCATACCTCAAATCTTGTAATTTGTACAAATATTCACGGACAGATTAGGAAAGAAGCAATTCTCTTCTTTGTTTCTCTGCTCTTTGCTTTTGCAGCATGCATTATATTTTACCCCACAAAATGTATTACATACCTCCTCACATCTCCAAGCAGCATTTTGAAGGTAACATTTACTTTGTGTTAAAATAAACCAACCAACATGCTAAATATTTTATATGCATTATTTCACAGAATTCTCATAGAGCATAGATATCGATCATTGTTAATTATTTTATTTTATATATGAGGAAACAGAGTTTTGATAGACTAATAAAACTGACATATTTCTACTGTTAAATTGATGATCTTGTACTATATTTTCAAAATTCATTATGTTCTAATAAAACGTACGAAATATAACCTTGACAACATAAAATACAGTTACAGGAGATGTTTTTAGTAGTAATCTAAACATGAGATGCTTAATACAATAACTCCATATTTTTATTATTTAGGTCTTCTTAGACTATAACACTGAACGATAATTATATAGCACATATAATAATAATAAATTTTAATAAGGTGACAATTTACAAATTAAATGCATCTGTAGTGATAAAAATAGAATGCAGAAATAGGAAGATTCTTTGAAGCAACCCACAAATTAAACTTTTATTAGTTTTATGTACAATATTTTTAAAACACCAACTTTTAATATATATGTAACCAATACATTCATTGAAGCATGTCCATATATTTCTCCATATTTTTAAAA
>PVKC010005258.1:23500-33690 GCA_004027635.1 Crocidura indochinensis | reverse complement strand
ATTTGGTATTATTATGTTAATAGGGTCATAATATTAATATACAAAGTTCTGCACACCACAACACCAAGTGCTGTTAATCTTCCACCAATGTCTTGAAGTCACCTCTACTATAGTCATCTCCCCTCCATTTCTCCACTTTTGTTGATAAAATTTTCCACAATTGAATGAAATAACCTGCAATTTACTATTGCTTAATATTTTTCCTTAACATGTTATATTCATATTGTAGAACACTTCTTGATTTCATTTTTCTCATACCTGAATAGTATTTCCTTGCTTTTTTATTTTTGGGTCACACCGGCAGGGCTCAGTCGTTACTCCTGGCTCTATGCTCAGAAATAGCTTTTAGTGGGGCCGGAGAGAAAAATGGAGGTAGAGCATTTGCTTTGCATGTAGAAGGATGGTGATTCAAATCCCGGCATTCCATATGGTTCCCTGAGCCTTCCAGGAGCGATTTCTGAGCATAGAGCCAGGAATAATCCCTGAGCCCTGCCAGGTGTGACCCAAAAACAAACAAACAAAAAATAGCACTTAGCAGACTCAGAGGACCATATAGATTGCTGGGATTCAAACCACCATTCTTCTGCATGCAAAGCAAATGCCCTACCTTCATGCTATCTCTCAGCCCCATCCTTGCTATATATTTTTAATGGAATACACCATTAGTAATTGCATTGTTTCCACATCTGAACTACTATTAATAAAGAAATAGCACGACTAGGGTTACATATCTATTTCAAACTACTGTTTTAAATTATTTGGATACATAAGTAGGTGTGGAATTGCAGAAATTTATAATTTTTATGGTTTTCTAAGAAATTTATATTCTCTGTACTGGTAAGATGAGTAAATATTTCCTAAAAGAACATTAGGGAGGTTTCTTTTTCTTTACATGCTTTTTAGCACATTTTTTTAAAAAAATTACAGTTGCTTTATTACATGAGTATGTATATGTATGTCATATATACATACAGATATACAAAAATGCATACAAGTTATGATAATATTAAAGTATGAACACGAGATCCTCTAGTGTCAAATCTAGGCATTGGCACCTACAAGTCATCTGCTCTACAAAGTGAACCACATTCCTAGCCTCCTTCTTTCTTTTCTTTTCTTTTTTTTCTTCTTCCTCTTCCTCCTCTTTCTTTCTCTTCCTCCTATTTCTCTTCTTCCTCTTCCTTTTCTTCTCCTCCTCCTCTTCATCCCCTTCTTCCTCTCCTCCTCCTCCTCCTCTTTTCCCCTTCTTCTGCTTCCTCTTCCTCTTCTCCTTCCTCCTCTTCCCCTTCTCACTTTTCCTCCATCTCCTTATATTATTAGACTCTTCTGGGTCTCTGAGACTCCAATGATTCCTATGTTGTTTCTGTTGAATTTATCAAAGACTTCTATTTTCATCTGTTCACATCCTTTAAGAAGTTTATCTATTGTCTAATCATTTGCTTTAGACTCTCTTCCAATCTCTCCTGCTGTATGGAGTTGCTCTGCATCTCATCCTCCTGCTCACTGACCCTGTCCTCAGCTGTTATTACTCAATTGGAGAGGCTTTCCTTTGAGGTTTTCATTTCATTTATCCAGTATTTCAGACTTGTTATTTCAATTTGAAGTTTTCTGATTTCTATCTTCATATGCTCTTGATTTTTTTCTTGATTATTGTTCCATTCAACTCGATCTATGTTTTCTTTGAACTCCATGAACATTCTCCATATTTTTTCTCTAAATATCTTATTGGAGAGAATACTTAGCTGGTTGGTACTTCTTGTGTCATCAGAACTTCAGTTTTCATTCTCTATTACATGGGGTTGTTCTGCATTGTTTCCCCATGGCTACACTTGTAGTGAGATTTTTACAATGTCTTTTTAAAGCACATTTTAATTATGTTCCTTATCATAAGGATCATTATCACACATATTTCTATCTAACTGTTGATTTGGCTTGAATTTTATGGGTATTAAATAATAAGGAGTTTTTCAATTAAAATGTTTCCTTTTTGACAAAGTATTTGTTTAGTTACTCTTCCCACTTTTTGATAAGGTTATTATTCTTTTACTTGTGTGACTTTTGTATCTCGGATATATTTTGTCAGATTTACAATGTGCTGATATTTTTTCTATTCGTAGGAGGAATTTTGTTTCAATTTTAATATTTCTTTAAGTGTGAAGAAACTTTTTAGTTTGTATATCTCATTTGTTTAATTTTTGCTTCAGATTTCATTGTGATGAAAACTTTAGAATGATTATTTCTGAAAAGGTATCTTGATACCTTCAAATATATTGCAATATAATGTATATTATACCTAATTATCTAAATTAGAGTATTTTGATTTAACTCCAAAACTAAGTGTAGGAATTTTATTTAAAATTAATTGGGCTTTAGTTCAATAACAGTATACTTCAAGGGAGGAGAAACCTTGTATAGATTAGGCCAAGGGAATTCCCTTTCTAATTTCCCCAACATTTACTGTGCTTATAGGGAGGGGGAAGGCAGCATGAAATAATTTTCGGGGGGTAGTCATGGTTGTTGCTGTTGTTGTTTTCTTTTTCGTGTGTGTTGTTTTGTTTTTATTCCAGGACTGTGGTTAGTGTGTGATGTTTGTCTTTATTGCCATAGTGCGTTTTGGATGTTTTTTGTTTGATTTTCCTTTTTGTATTGTTGATGTGTTTCTTTTTTGCTTTGTTTTGTTTTTGTTTGTTTTGGGGTCACATTCAGAAGTGCTCAGGAGTTACTCCTGGGTCTACACTCAGAGGTCACTCCTGGTGGTTTTGGAGGACCATGTGGGATCCTAGGATTTGATCCATTGTCCTGCTTGCAGGGCAAACCCCTTGCCTCCATGCTATCTCTCCGGTCCCTGTTAATGTTTTGCTCTTCCTTTTTACTTTTCTTCTCTCAAATTAATATTTAAAACCTCTAGAAGGACTCCACCTATTCTTTGCTTCTTTGATTCTTACTCCCATTGTATTTATTTTTTTTCTCCTCAAACAGAACAATATAATTTGAAACAACTTGTTCCACCTTTTAATTTGAGGGGGAAACAATGGAAGGCACCAAGACCAAACAGTTTTATGATCACTAAGAAGTAATAAAAATGATCGGACTTAAACATCAAACCCAATCCAACAACAGCAGAATCTATATCCAATCTACAACAAGATAGACACAGAGGGGACCACTTATATTTGAAGTCTGGGGGGTAAGGGAGAGGAATATGGGATGCATGCTAGGAACAAAGGCGGAGGGAGGTCAACTTTGGTAGTGGGAATTCCCCTGATCCAATATCAATATATACATAAAATATTACTGTGAAAGATATGTAATCCCCTTTCGTCAAAATAAAAATCATTATTTAAAAAGAAATAAAAATAATAAAGTTAATTGGGTTTTAAAAACTTGATCTATCATTGACTTATTTACAAGCTATAGAGGTCGGCTAAATTTAGGATAATCTGGTTTTTATAATTTATTATTTTTGTGTACCCAACCATGTCAAAATATAATTATTTGCCTATTATTTAATTTAAATATAAGAAATTTTGATGGCAGTTAGCTCGAGTTCACAATTCACAATTTTTAAGTTCTTTGGGTTTCATTACATAGTATCCCTTAAAAGATGTAAAAAATATAAATAATGAAGAAATGCTTACTAGTTGGATTTTTTTTTTTTTGGTTTTTGGGTCACACCCGGGGACACTCAGGGGTTACTCCTGGCTATTCGCTCAGAAGTCGCTCCTGTCAGGCACGGGGGACCATATGGGGAACCGGGGGATTGAACCGCTGTCTGTCCTAGGTTAACGCAGGGAAGGCAGGCACCTTATCTCCAGCGCCACCGCCCTACTAGTTGGATTCTTAAAAATTACTTTTGCTTGCTTTTTTTCTTATTATTTCTCCCATTTTTACAGATTAAGAAATTCTATTGAAAAGTAATGTCACTAATAATTATATATTGTATAACTAAAGATCTTTAAATAACTATTTAAAATATTACTAGAGAGAAAAATTAGGGGCTACTTATAATCCAAGTCTGCCTAATTGTGAAAGTAATAGAATTGAGAAAGGAGATGAGATATATTATAGTCCTAAATGACAATGGTATCTAAGTTTGTTTGTAATAGGTGAGTAGATATTTATTTCAGCCTGATGCCTGTCTATCACAGCTTTCAAGTTTTTACAGTTTATCAGATGTCTGTTATGGTGAATATTAGAGCAATTATCTGGGTCAAGGAGTTTAGTAAAACTTATTAAAATGCAAATATATTACTTGGTAAAGTTAACACATTAAGTCACAGACATATTAATAATTTAACAAGTATTATGCTATTCTAAGGTTCTTATAATTGATCTGTTGGTACAGCATTTAGAAGATAAATTCTCTTGAATTTTTAATATTGTGTCTCAAATCCAAGATTATTCTAACTCTTTTTTGTGAGGGCACACCCAGTTGATGCTCAGGAGTTACTACTGGTTTTGCATTCAGGAATCATTCCTGGCAGGTTTTGGGGATAATATGGAGAATGAGGGATCAAACCTGGGTTGAATTCATACAAGGAAAGTGTCATAACTGTTGTATTTTTGCTATGGATCCTCTCACATATACTTGGTTTCTATAATAAGCAGTTTTCTTAGTATCTTTTGTCAAATTCATATGATAAATATATTATAACAAATATAATATTATGTTATAAGTAAAACCTTGTAGATAAATTGATAAAGCCATACAAATATAACCTGTATGATAGAAAGAGTGTCCTTATAATCATCTAGATGTTAGGGTTATTCTTACACCAAGAAAGGGAGTAGTCTTTAGAACTGTAAAGATTCAGAAATAAGTATTTTTGAACAATACAAGGTACTCAGTAGAAGCTACTTGATGCATCTATATCTTGGATTTATACTCTCTGGAATTTTGGAGGGGATATTGAGATATTTGTGGGGTCACATCTGGTGGCACTCATCAGTTTGTTTACTCCTGAATCTGCACTCAGAAATCGCTCCTGGCAGACTCAGTGGGTCACAGAGGAAGCCGGAAATCAAACTGGGTCTGTCCCATGTCAGCAGCGTGCAAGGCAGACGCTTTACCACTGTGCTATCACTCTGGCCCCTACTCTATAGAATTGTGAGAAAATAAATTGATGTTGTACAGCAACATAGTCTATGGTATTTTATTATAGCAACTGACTTATACATCCATTTACATCTTTTGCAATCAAGAGACTAGAATAATTTTTTTCTTACTGGTTCATATATTGTAATATCTGACCTAAAAACTGAAACCTTAGATTATATACCTATGTGTCTAAGAAAAAATTTCTAATAAAATTGTCCTGCAATAATAATTCACTGACCACATTTTTGCTCCCATATCTTCTCCAATTTTTCCTTTCCATTCCACCTTGATTAATTAGCTCCTTTACCTTCATCAATTAGCTTCCACCTTGATCAATTTACTTTGAACATTTTTATTTTTTCAGTTCTTAATTGCTCAATCTGTACTTCATACTGAAATATATCATGAATGATGAGCTATTTTAGCAGAATGTAAATACATCTTAATAATTAATTCTATAATAGTTCCTATATATTTCATTTATCAAGTACATGTATAAAATTCAGTAATATTGTAACTCAAGAAAAATGCGTCAATTAGAAAAAAATATATATGATTAATAAAATCATAGCAGATTTTTTCATAAAGCTCATTAATTGTCCAATATTTTTGTTATTATTTGAGTTGGAACAAAGAATACACTATAAATTTTTAGTTGTTTTCTGAGATACCCATTTTATCAAAATGCATCTTTGAATATAAATGTGACAAATTTAACAATATATTCATTATATAGGTAATTAATATTCATACATCACAGAAATAAGAACATACTGACACATAGGCAAATTTTCTATATTATTATTCGATTATTCATTTATCTCAAAGAATATGACTTGATTACTAGAAAAAAAGGAGATAGAGAGATAGCGGAGAATTGGATAATAATTGAATAACTATTTTGTATAGAGAAATATCTTCAGATAAGACAGCAGGTACACAGGGAGTGATATCTGAGTTCAGATTCAGGAGTAAGGCCCTGGGTAAAGCTGATGTGACCCCAAAACAAATAAATAAAAGGTAGAAAAAGTGCAATTCTTTTAGGAAGCACAAATATTTATAATGCTACAATCCCACCATCAAAACAAAAAATTAGTCTTATGAAAGAGACAAACAAAAGTCAATTTATGCAAGAGAAGTGCATATGGACAGCGGGTATGTAAAAACTGCTTCCCTCCCTGTAGTTTAACCTTTGATGAACAGGTCTGCAGCAGGGTCTTTGCACAATACAAAAAATAGATTCATGGGGCCAGAGTGATTACACAGTGGTAGGGTGTTTGCCTTGCACGAGGCTGACCTGGGACGGACCGGGGTTCAATCCCAGCCATCCCATATGGTTCCCGAACCCTGCCAAGAGCAACTTCTGAGCTCAGAGCAAGGAGTAATACTTAGGTGCCACCAAGTGTGCCCCCCCCCAAAAAAAAAAGAATAAAAGGAGAAGAGCATACGATCAGAGGACTTCCAGTTTCATGGATGAACCTCAGCCAGTGCAATACCGTACCTTTTTATCTTTTATTGGCAAGAACGTAGGTAATTCATCTGGTGGGCATAGTTAATCAATCAAAAATTACTTATTGGGCTTAGTAAGCCCAAGTGTTTGTGTTTTGTTTTGTTTTTTTATGACTCAGAAAAGGTGGCTAGAAGAAAGGGAAAGCAGGGAATGATCTAAGAATCAGCTACAGATGTGTAGACATGGTTTTTATATGCGAAGTTTTCTACAAAAGAAAGACTTTAATGAAGGAAGCAATTGATTCCTGAGTTGAATCTTGAAGATGATTGGAATTAACAGATGAGTGCCCCAATGGAGCAGGCACATGGCAGAGATAGCCTGGTTAAGGGAAAGAAGTCCAAACCCTAGCTGAAATTCCCACTAAACATAAACATAAACCTAAACAGGACTGAACAGAGCCAAATTTTATGTCCATTATTAGAATACTGAATAACATGGTCACATACATAATTTCTCAAGATTTCTGTTTCTTCAACTTCTACTGGAAGAGAATATTCCCGTGGAAGTCCCAAATCCTAGAGTATTTCTCATTGCCTTTAAGGACGAAAGTGAAAAAAACTATCCTAATGAAAAGCAGAAACAATAGAAAAGCTACATAAAACCCCTTCAATCCTGAGGATTGTAGATACTAAACTGATTACTACTAGCAATATCTAGTTCTAAAATTTCTCAGAAAAAGACTTCAGGGACATAATGACAAAGATGTTTAACAAACTCAAAGAAACAATGGTATATGTACAAGAAAACCCGAGGGCATGATGAGAAAACTATAAAAATATATAATTTTCATAAATGAGACATCTACAACTGTAGGTAACAAATTTGCCAAATATGGTATAGTGTTTCTGTGTGCAGATAAAAAAATTGAAGATAGGAATAATTTTATTCCATTCACAATTGTGACTTTAATACTAAGGTATTAAAAATTGTGATTTTTAATACCTAAAAATCAACATAACAGAAGAGGTGAAGAATTATTTAAAGAAAGCAAAGTATATATGGTTATATAAAGAAATTAAGGGGTAAACGGGGAGCTAGAGGTAAGGTGTCTGCCTTGCAAGCGCTATTCAAGGAAGGACCGCAGTTTGATTCCCCGGCATTCCATATGGTCCCCCTGAGCCAGGTGCGATTTCTGAGCACTTAACCAGGAGTAACTCCTGAGCATCAAACAAGTGTGACCCAAAAAACAGAAAGAAAGAAAGAAAGAAGGAAAGAAAGAAAGAAAGAAAGAAAGAAAGAAAGAAAGAAAGAAAGAAAGAAAGAAAGAAAGAAAGAAAGAAAGAAAGAAAGAAAGAAAGAAAGAAAAGGAAGGAAAGAAAGAGAAGGAAGGAAAGAAAGAAAGAAAGAGAGAGAAAGAAAGGAAGGAAGGAAGGAAGGAAGGAAGGAAGGAAGGAAGGAAGGAAGGAAGGAAGGAAGGAAGGAAGGAAGAAATTAAGGGGTAATCATTGTATTTTCAAGGTAAAGGAAGAGGGGCTGGAAATGAGAGAAGCAAAATTTATATAAAGAGCAAACTTAAGATTAAAAGATGAAAATATGAACTGATGATATAGCTGAAAGAGTTGTAATGTGTGCTTTGACTGGTTTTCAAACATCAGCACCATTAGTTCACTGAAAGTAATGTGAGATGTTGTATCCCCACAAAAGAAACAACAGACTTTAGGAGATATTGGACAGTAGGGAAGGTGTGTATCTTGTACCTGGCCAACTCCAGTTAAAAATACATATGGTTCCTCAAGCATCACTAGTAGTGACCACTGAGTACAGATCCAAGAGTAATCGCTGAGTTCTTTTGGGTGTGCTCCCCATAAATAAAGATTAAGCAAAAAGAAAAGAATATAAAATTCTAAGTACTATAGTATCTTCAACATTATTTGCTTATGAATCTTTTATTTATAAATACTGAAGAGCATTCTTGTGTCATGCCAGATGCCTGTAATAAGAAACTTGAATTTTGTACATAAATGAGAATAGGTTTTATGGGGGCTTATATTTTCAGATCCATTGCTCTTATAATTCTGTAGAAGGGTAAATGAAGAATTTAGTGATTTGCGCAAAGAAGTTACAATCATTCATAGCAAACCTGGTGATTACACATATAAGTCAATAAATAGAATTATATAGATTAAATACATTTAAGATAAAAAAATTTGCAGATTGCTAGGGGTTAAAGGTATACTTAATTGTCAGCCTCTGAAGTAAGCACATAGACTTTTATTCTTTTTTCACTTCATACATTAAAAGGCAAAGGATCTGTTAAAATGACAAGATCTTTCTATGCTTGAACTAGACTCTCAGATGAGGAAAAATAAAAAAGTTTGTTTCTTTTATACTGAAATCAGAGTCCTACTATCTTCTTCCCAAGAGGGAAATAGCTTTGGCATTTTTCAAAACCTTTGGATATATATTTTGTATACTACAGCTCAAAAGAGCAGAGACAAGAATTCCCAATATGATCTTGTCTTTGTTCCTTAGACTGCTTTTCCTCAGTAGACATCTGATGAGTCTAAACCAAGGGAAGAATGATCTCAATATATATTTCATATGCACAGCTTGAATGTAATATCACTGCTGAGTGAAGTTACTGTTTAAATCAAAAAAGCACAGACTTTTCATTCTATAGTTACCAACACATGAACATTATAAAATCACTCTTAAAATATTATAAAGTAATATAAAATGTTATAAAACTTTACCCATATGAGTATTTTAATATCTATATAAAATGTATTTTCATTAAGGTAGAAACATTTCTTCAGCATAATACTGAATATTTTAAAATAATATAAAACCTAACTAAATTTACCTGTTTTATATTTGGGCCACATTTGGACTCAGGTTTTATTCCTGAATGATACCAGACTTGATTAATAGCCTTTTGTATGGTTCCCTGAGTCTTCCAGGAGTGATATCTTGAGTATAGAGTCAGGAGCACCATCAGATGTGGACCCAAAACAAAAACAAACAAATAAAAAAGTCGTTTCAATAGTCAAGACAACCACATATCACTAATGATTTTAATATATAGTAAATGTTAAATTAATGTAAGTTAGTAACTGAGAGCAAAAATGTACAAAAATGTGGATGATTTGTACAGAGAGCCAGAGTAAATAAAACAGATCACAATTGACCAAATCCAGAGAATATTTACCAATGTGCATTTGTGGGGATATATTAGGCACATCTAAGAGTGAATAACTCTTGATAACCTATCGATATCCTTAATAACTTGTGCTAGAACCTTAAGAAAACTGCAAGACTAATGTTGTAAACTGTAGAAGGCATCTTAAATTGGTCTAGATGTTTATTTTGGCACACATAATATTGTGGGGTGCAGTGATGCATCTCAAGTGACAGAGCACATGTTTTTTGTCTTTCATTTGAATTGCCATGTATTAAATCCCAGGTACCTTGGGTATTCTGACAGCTACCAAAAATAAAACAACTAATTCCCAAGATGTGCTGAATTCAGCCTCTATTAGTAAAAAGGGAAGAAAGAAAAGAACAAAGGAAAAAGAAAGAGAAAAAGAAAACGGAAGAAAGAAAAGGGAAAGAGAAAGAAAATGAAAATGAAAGAAAGAAAAA
>PVKC010005258.1:0-23400 GCA_004027635.1 Crocidura indochinensis | reverse complement strand
GAAGGAAGAAAGATAGGAAGGAAGAAAGAAAGTAGATGAGAAAGCATGAGAACAGAGGAGGGGAAGGTGAGGAGAGGAGAGGTGAAAGGTAAGGAGAAAATATACAATGGGCATATTACATGAACATTTTATCTAATATGTGTACTTAAAAAGAATCTCTGAAAAAGAGAATGAAAGACAAAATGTAAAGGGCAATAAGTTAGAAATTTTAACCTATTTTTAAGCAATATCATGCTATAAAACAAAAAAACATGTTTTAATAAAATAAGTTCAAAAGAATATACATATATATATATAAACTCTTATGTAGGTGATAATGTTGCAAAAAGAAAATGCAATGACAATTTTTAAGAGGTAAATTTGGAATAAAGGTATGATGAACTGTTTATATTCAACTTCAGAACAATGAAATAGTAAAATTAAGCACTACAAAAGATATTTTATTAATATGCAATTTATATTGTTTATGAAGGTGCTTGGTAAGATTTTCTTTTCTTTTTTTTTTTTTTTTTTTTTGGTTTTCGGGTCACACCCGGCAGTGCTCAGGGGTTCCTCCTGGCTCCATGCTCAGAAATTGCTCCTGGCAGGCACGGGGGAGCATATGGGGCAACGGGATTCGAACCAATGACCTTTTGCATGAAAGGCAAACGCCTTACCTCCATGCTATCTCCCGGGCCCCGATTGCTTGGTAAGATTTCTATGTTAGAAGGTCCATAACCCTAGTGGTGCAGAGGTAGGGCATTTGCCTTGCATGCAGCTGACCTAGGACAGACCTTTCATTTCAATCCCCAAGGAATCTCATATGGTTCCCCAAGCCAGGAGCAATTTCTCAGCTCATAGCCAGGAGTAACTCCTGAGTGTCATCAAGTATGGCCCAAAACCAAAATAAAAAAAATAATTTGTAAAATATAACAAGATAAATCAGTGTATAAGAAATATATTTAAAAGACAGTGTTTAAGAGATGTCTATAGAAAGGGTTATTACGATCTAAAATATAAGGAATTAAGTGTTTGACTGTGTTCATCATTAAAACACAGTCTTATAAAGTTATCTGTACATGCATTTTAGCTATAAATTATAATTTTATATAAACTGACAGACTACTTGCCATTTTAGTGTCTAGGCATCAAATATGGACAAAACACAGAGAACTACCATAATCACGTGAATGAATGAGGGAACTGGAAAGCCTGTCTGGAGTACAGGTGAGGGTGGGGTGGGAGACAGGGAGACTTGGGACATTGGTGGTGGGAATGCTGCACTGGTGAAGGGGGTGTTCTTTACATGACTGAAACCTAATCACAAACATATATGTAATCAAAATGTTTAAATAAAGAAAAGTATTTAAAAAAAGAAAACTGAATAAAAGTATCCTATAAGAAAAATCCACATAGGAAGAGAAAGTTATAGAATTGCATTTATTAAAACATTATAGAATGTGCAAATATTAATAATTTGACTGAATTGTTTATGAAAAGAAGACAAATAACATTTAAAACATAAATAAATAATGTATTCCAATACTATTGGCTTCTATTGATTCAATTGTTAGTTTTATCTTTATATTCTTTGGTGGTTTTTAAGATTCCCCCCTTTCCCACCACTTTCCTATGGTTTTCAACAAAATTACTATGATCAACTCAGGTGTGGTTTGCTTGACAATTATCTAACTTCAAATTCTTTGTACTGTTGATTTTTATCTCTCAGCACAATTTTGATAATTCTAAGCTTTTATGTCCTCAAATATTGTGTCTGTTCCATTTTCTGCCTACTCTGAAATGCCAATTACCTAAACCTTTTGCTATATCCTCCATCTCTTTTGTACACATTTAAGGACCAATAACAAACCTAAATTTAATCAAAACCAGGTTTGGGGCAGTTTGAATCCATGGTTTATTCCTGTGTATGATTTATTTACTCATAGCTAACTGGCTCACAAAAGAATCATTGATTTTCCTTCTTGATATCTGTTGAATTCATAATTAATTGCACATATTAATTGGGTCCAAATTCCTATTTGTACTTTTAGTAGTATTAAAAGGTTCTCTCAAATTCTAAGTCTAATAAAACAAACAACGAATATTAAGTATATTTTCTATTTTTATTAATAGTTTATGTTAAATGTAATTGCTTAATATCTCAGAACATTTTAAACATGGTTTTCAATTTTTATATATTTTGTTATGTTGATTTGTTCATATTATTTTTAAGTTATTGAAAAAATGTTTTGGAAACCATTTTTGTACTCAAATGTTAGACAGTGCATTTTACTGCAAATATAATCTGCGTTGTAGAACAATCCTCTAAGGTTATACGTATCTATTTGTTAATATTTCTTTAGGCGGCTACATGGGCATCCCAAAAATATTAGGGTTAATATAAATTGCTGATTCAATAGAAATACAGATAAGTCTACAAACTTCAACCTTTAACTTTGTTGCTCACACTACCAATTGGTTTAAACAAAAAAAAAAAGTGTGTTCCAACATCTTCTGCTGACCTCTTCATTTTCTTAAAAACCAATTTGCTTGCAGATAGTGACAGAAAGGCAGGGTGTACATACTGGTTCAAATTATGAAACAAAGATTAATGAATGGTTCTTGTCAAAGATTTGCTGAACTCAAGTATTTTTGTACAGGCTTCCTGATACAGCAGTCATGCATTCATTCAGTCTACAGAACTTAGGACATAAAAATGGAATCATGCCATATGAATGAGCTAAGTGTGTATTTTTTAATAGTAGCAATGCATTTTACACACTTCATCATGGTATTGGTTGGCAAGTCACCTTTTTAGATCTTATTTTCCTTCTGTCATAAGAATAAGCATAGTCTTTTTAATAAATAAAGGGGAGAACAGATATGCTAAACATTTTAGTCTTTAATTTATTCTCAACTCATTTATTTTCCCAGCATACTTAATAAACTGCCTAGAGTCCATTTAAGTAATATTAATCTTTCTTTAAAATATTATAGTTAAGCTTAAAATGTAAATATAACATTAATTGCTGTTCTGACCACCAACAAAATTGAACTATTGTTTTTTATAATAGATAAATCTTTTGGAAACATTAGATTTCAAATATTTTAAGTTTTCATTAAAGCTTTTGCTTTTTATATGTGAGGAAAATTTATTTTTATTATCTTTTACTAAACTCTGGTAGTTAAATACGTATGTCGATCTATAGTCATCAATAATACAGTTATTTCGGTATTGGTAGTGTTGACTTAGCATAACATATAATCATATGTTCTCTTAAATAGTGGAATATTAAAGTTTGTTACCTGCCCTTGTACATTCCACTCCTTTATAATCATATTTGACATAATTCATTGCCCCATTCTTAGAATTATTTATTCCCTTCCCCAGATGCTAAAGTAAGACTACTATCATTGAATATCCTGGTTTGATATTACCCTGTCATTATGACATTCTTTATAATGCCCCAGAAACACTGTTGATTATACATTTTGTGTTTCTTGAGAGCTATCTATACATAAAATAAAGACAATTTTACACTGTATTACAATATTTTCCACTGAATCGTCCACTTTACTGTAATATGTGAAAACTAATTAAGAATCTCTTGCATTTATATTTTGTACCTTGTGAAGTAGCGTGATTTCTGGTATAAAATGTATTTAAATATTCATTAAGTAAATGAATGTCTGCTGTAAACAATGGTGTAGGGAATAAAACTAATTTGTAAATGTAAATTATAGATTTTTCTCAGTAACTTTCTCATTAGTCAATCTTATTTCTTTATTCTTGTGTTAACTACTATAGCCAGGAGAAAAATATCACATTTTGCAAATAAATTTAATCAATCGTATAGTTTCTTTACTATATATTGAAGTTTCAGTGCTGAAATTTTCTTTCTCATCAACTGTGATTTGTGCTTTCTTATTATGCCAATATTAAAACAAGGTTTACATATATCTTCTGTACATATTATCTGGCAGAGAGTAATTAAAAATATCTTAAGTGGAGAATCTCCACAAAAATATCAAAATAATCATAAAATACATTAAAATATGTAAGTAATCTTGGTACCTTTAAGAATGTTTTCAGTCTCTAGAAACTATTTTCATTGTTATGGATTTTGTTATTCATAATAGCTTTATTTATTCAAAACATATAACACATATGTAATGTACTTCAATTATATTCCTATGTCTTTGAATAGATAACTTCTCAATACTGGTTGGGAATCGCACAATATAAAAATTATTTTTGAAACTCATGTTTATTAGCATTCTATCAGCATTCTTCCACATCATTCCAAAAATAGAATTGCTGTGTTACTATAACTTCCACCTATAAATAAATCCTATATTTTAATTTAAATATTCCATGTAGGTACTAAGGTGATTATACAGGGGAAAGGTACTCGTCAAATAAATGGTTCTTTTTGGTTTTTTGTTTGTTTGTTTTTGTCTTGGGATAGATACCAAGAATTGGGTTTAAGGCAACCCTATTTCCAGGTTTTTGGTTTTTTATTTTTTTATAAATGCCCTGACTTGTTTTTTAATTGGGTTTGAGTCATTTAAGATTATCAGCATAAGTGAATCAGAATTCCTTTTTGACCACATAGTTTGTTTTATAGTTTTTTTGTTGTATGTCATTCTCACTAATATGAGATGATATATCATGTTGATTTGGATTCATTCTCACTGGTATGACATAATAACTGTTCTTAATTTAGATTTCCCTGACATTATTTGATGTTGGACACTGTCAAAAATAAAGGAGAAAGAAATTACCAGACACTTTTGAGAAAACAGGTGCATGATCAGTAGGCATATGTATTTTTCGTGTGTATTTTGGTAATGCATCTTCATTTTCTTTTCATTTTTTGTTTGCTTGGGGGTCATTGCTCAGGGATTATTATTGTTTCTGCATTCAGGGATCACTTCTGGTGGTGCTTAGGGCACCATCTGGGTTGAGAGAATCAAACTTCAATCAACTGAGTTCAAGGGAAAAAGTTACTGGTCCTACCTGCAGTCATATCGCTCTAGCACCTAGTTATCTTTTTTTTAAATATGCATTTGTTTTTCTTTACTTCTTGAATTCCATTGCTAATATTTATTTTATTTGAGTGAGTATATTATTTTTGTTTAGCTTTAAACTTGTTCATAATTGCCTGTAGAGAAATTTTATGACAGCTGCTTTTTAACTGTTGTCAGATAATTCCACCATAGCTGTCATTCATATTATGATTGATACCGATTATGGACTTTTCCATTTTAAACATAAAATTTCTATTTTCATATGACAAGAAATTGCTAAAATGAGAGCTAAATGTTTGAGTCTATAATGAGCATCTAGTAGTTATTAACTTTTGTTTCTTTGCTTTTATTTTAATTAGTATTTTTGACAATTGACAATACTCTAGACAGGGAGAATATGACTTCCTCCTTATATCTAGTTTGTACTCGGTATTCATGTGCCCTTCATCATCGCTACTGGCTCCTGGTTTTCAGGAAAAATTTTTTATTACTGTTATACAAAGGAGAACTTTTAAGTGGTTATATACTTCTGTGTTGAAAAAGCCTGATATTTATTCCACCTCTGTAATAGGCATTCATTGTAACGTCTTGAGAGAGAGAGATAGAGAGAGACTCATTATTGTGAATAATATTGAAAAATTGTCTCACCACAAAATATAGTCTAACACTAAACCCTCAGGGGGTGATTCAGTGGAATAGACTCATAGCTAGTTTGTCTTCTTTTCAGAGAGGTTTTGTTTTGTTTTATTTTGTTTACCTTTTCAGAAACTTCCTAGTTGTTTTTTTAGTTTTATCTAATAGGAAAATATAATGCAGAGTACTTTTACACTATCTTTACAGAAATGAAAGTACTAAATCTATAACATTATAGTGAAGAGTAATGAGACCATTTTTATTAAATGTTTGGAATGGTGACTATTGTTTAGATATTTTTAATAATTATTAGTATCTTCCTCTGATATTATAAATATTCAGAAAATTAATTAAAACAGTGATCAGATAAAATGACAAATTAAGCTTCTTCCCTGATGTTGATAAATATATTAAATTCAAATATTAGTTAATCATGTATCAATAACTTGCATAGAGTTTGTTAGAAAGTGAACATTTTTAGAATATAGTCTTTTAAATGAAAGTCATATATCTTCTGTACAGCACTTGAATGGATTTAATTATTTTGAAATATTTGGTACAGGCTTCCAATTTATATTTCTTAAGCATAATTACTAAAATAGTATTGCATCAACTGGTCACACTGCCCTATTGCTTTTCCATCTGGCCTTGACTGTTAAATGGATTTTCTGTGGATGAAAGCGCATATTAAAAAAGAAAAAAAGTGATAAGAACATAAGTTGAATAAGTCAAAATATTGAATTCCCCTTCTCATTTAGCAGCTTGAAATCTCAGAGCCAACACTTGTAGATAGACTTAGTATTTAAGCTGACCCACATTTACATTGTTATAATGGTACTAACAAGGAAAAAACTATATTAATAAAGCCTAATCAATTTAAGAGTAGCTTTATCCCACTCCCTTTATGTGTTAACACACAGAATGTTACTTCTCTTTTCTTTTGGTTCTTCTTACAAATACACTGACAGAGAACTTGTAAATTTGCTATTATATATTTTCTTATGTTTCTTTCCAACTCTCCTGCCTAAACATAACCATCTCATTTTTCTGTGTCTTTTAACTTTCATTATATTAAATGTTACTGTTTCCAAACCCTTTGCTCAGAGCTCTTTATACTTAGGAGGAAAAGTGCTATATAAATCTAAAGCCAAAACCCAAGATTGAAATCCAATAAAGGAGAAACTCTAGAAATTATTAAAGACTTCACTGACAGAGAAATTAAACCTTGATATCCCATTTTCTTATCTGTTCACTGCAATAGAATTCGTGGAATCAATATATCTGAACTGAACCGCAAACATTACACTCAGAAGATGACTTTGGCACAGAAGTGAGCAGCTTCTAAAACTTCTCAAGGCTGTTAATTCCTTGAAACAATTTTTAACTAAAGTTTTAACAATGTATTTCATTTTTATTTTGTATTTTTATTACACAAATTTTAATATTGGATGCCAGTACCTTTTGATTAAATGTACAAAAAGATGCTAATGGTGTTTCATTACATTTCCCATACTAGAAATATAACTCAAAGGGCTGAGTTTGTATTTTGTACATGAGAGACCCAGATTATATCTTTGACAATGAAGGATTTCAAAATTACCACCAGGAATGACCTTAAGCACTCAATCAGAAGTAATCTCTGAGCACGTCTAGGTGTTGACTGAAAACAATAAGAAAAATAGTCTTAGGTAGCCATAAATTGTATTGGGTGATTTTCATTCCATTATGCTGTTCTACATTTAATTTGTTCAAATTAGCTCTCATTCAGAATCAAATTGTGGACTACACACACAGACACACACACACATATTGTAGGCCAGATAATTTCCTTCTTATGAACATTATTTTGAAGAGATTGTCTTATTTCAAATGGACAAACGGAAAAAAATCAGTTACTCATTTCTATCAATACAGGTTCAAAAGAATTAGAAAGTATTACAAAGATAATATAAAAAGACTATAAATAAATACAGATAATTTCTCTGTACATCATGTAATGGACACAAACATTATGTTTATATAATGTGAAAAACACTCCCATTATCCCTGATACTAGGGGAGTAAAAAGGGAAAGTTTTAAATTATGTAATTTAGGAGTTTGGGCAAAGACTTCATAAAGCTGAAACTCGAGATTTGGAGATTTATGTGTTGACTAGTTGTGATTAAATTTCAACCTTGGAGGAGATACTGCCGTATTTGCCGTTGGATAATACTTTTAGATAGGAATATTACATTCTTATTTTATTGCCTTATAATCATACATGTTTAAGTTTGTCTACACATGTGAGGAAAAAGACTGTACAGTTTAGTGATCATGTTCTATTGGAATGTACAGCTGGTTTAGTGAAAATTGTGTGGATCAGACTCATGGTAACCATAACAGAACAAGAGCTTTCTTCCACTCTTCTAATGATTCAAATTTGCAAAGGTCTACCTTATACCTGCAAAACATAAAATGGTTTTCTTAATTCTGGCTAGAGTTTCATGAGCATAAGAATCTGAGATAAAGACAGAGTAGCTATATGCACTGCTCCTTTCACTCTTTAGTTTTCATACATATTGTAAGTGTCTGAAATACAACTTCTTTTTTCCATGATATACTCTATTGATATTAAAATGTATAATTTTTCAGGTAATTGCTTCTGACTCTCAAAGCTGTTATTATTTATCCTGGACCTAAGGTTATAATCTGTCTTCAAATTTAGCCACTTTTAAATCTGAATATTTTCCTTTCTGAGTTTTACATCTTGTTACCTGAGTTGTAATTTTAATACTCAATTCCAAAGTAAAGCCTCTATACTCTGGATGAAAGAATGAATAAAGACAAAGATAAACTATACCGGCACTCAGACAAAAATGTAATATATAGATATGAGAAACAAGATAGAAAATATATCAACATACATGCCAATACTAATATATAAAAGTGGAATACCTCAATTATATAATTGACCTTAAAATAGTTATAGCTTTAATATTATATTATCTGTTTCATTTTTGTGTTCACTTTCAACAACTGGGAGAGTTATATGTATAACTCTTTTAGGGGACACAACACTCAGTATATGTATAACTCTTTTGGGGGACACAACCCTCAGTGACACTCTGGGGTTACTCCTGGCTATGTGCTCAGAAATCGTTCCTGGCTTGGGTGACCATATGGGATGCCAAGGAATCGAACTGCAGTTCTTTCTAGGCTAGTGCTTGTAAGGTAGATGCCTTACCATTTACTCCACAGTTCCAGCCCAATATTTATTATTTATTATTTTAATATTATGTATTTTACAGAAATAATTATTTGCCCTTAACTAATGAGAGTCACTTTTTTCTTTATGCACTAAGTGCTACCCTTAAATTTTCAACCTGAGATCTTAAAATCTCATTGATTTTTTCTTTTCTTATTTTTTGTTTGCTTTTCTCCATTCATGTATAGTATGAGACAGAAATACTTGAAAATTTTCCAATAGCTATATTTTTATTCTATACATATATTTGCAGCACATATTTTATTAACAGGAAACCACTTAATTCAAAATCTACATTAGTCTCTGAAGTAACTGTTTACCTGTTGGATAAATATAATTTAGAAATCAGAAAAACTATAGGTGACAAACTCATGTTGCAACTTTAAAAAAAAAACATGGTATATAGGCAGTACAGTGTAAGTTTTGAAGTGTTTTTAGGTACTCACTGCCCAATGCCCAGAATATCCAATAAGTATACACTCAACATTTGACTATCTACCTGTATATTACTATATATGTAGTCATACATATATATATTTATATATTTTATTGTTATATCAATCAACAACCACTAAGTATCTAAACTCTACTAGGTGTCCCTGAATTGATAATGGGATTTTTAATGAGGTCAGTATTTAAGGCTTATATTGAATAGTGTTGTTATACAATAATTTTATCAAATATCTACCTCACAGGCACAAACAACTAAAATAATAGTGTTGTTATGCAATAATTTTATCAAACTTCTCTACCTTACAGGCACAAATAACTAAAATAAGGTTGTTTCTAGTTTGTATTTCAGCAATTTAGATCCCCTGTGTCTTTTGTTTTTGTGGTTGGCTGACCCACATTTAAGTCCCTTGTTTCTGTTTTTAAGTCTGCATCTTTTTCTAAAAAAGCATTGATAAAAATATTAGTTATTTCCATTTAATACTTTTAATAAATAAAAATTTAGAAAGATTATGTCAGCTTTATTTATTTATTTTTGATTTTGGGCCACACCCGATGACACTCAAGGGTTATTCCTGGCTATGCATTCAGAAATGTGCTCCTGGCTCAGAGACCAAATGGGATGCTAGGGATTGAACCCAGGTCTGTCCTGGGTCAGCTGTGTGCAAGGCAAACCCCCTATCGCTCCGACCTTAAAAGTTCTTTTTGTGCTCAGGGATTATTCATGGCTCTTTGCTCAGAAATTTCTCCTAGTAGGCTGGAGGACCATATGGGATGCCAAGAGTCAAAACCTGCTCCAGGTTGAACTCATGCAAGGCAAATGCCCTACAGCTGTGACGACTCTCTGGCCCCTATGGTAGCTTTTGTTTTTGCTACTCAGTTGTAGGATGCTTACTTCTTGTAAAATTTAACTATAAAGAAAATAATTAAACTTCTTGTAAAACTTACTTTAGAAACATTGCCATTAATTTTTAATAATAGTAGGGAATTATCAGAAATAATGCTCCCCTGAAAGCATATTTTCAAAATAACAGGCATAAAAATAGTAAGAATAGGAACCAAAATTTCTGGACTAATTTAAATAATAAGACAATAAATCTCATCTCTACTTTTTCATAACCAAACTGATATTTTGGAAATACAGGAAAAGAAAAATGTATAAACCAGCGACTAAAAGCAATAGTTCATCTTAAAAGATAAAAAGCATATCCTTTCATAATTTGTGTGTATCTGTCCTAATGGAAATTTTGATGAGAAGTCAATAGGTTTTTCCATAAACAGGTACTGGCCAGACATCACAGAGTTAAGTGCAACAGAAAATTTCTTATAAAACTTGTTTTTTATTTAATTTATATTGCAAGATTCAGTATTTTTTAATCCTCTATCAGATATCATCCTAGATTTAATTGCATATATATTTTAAATTGCTTTTGATATGAGTTATCAAACTTTTAAAATCATTTTGGCACATGAGCTATTTCCTAGTGTTATTTTTTTGTCTGTATTTGTATTTGGACCATACTCAGATAAACTCAGTTCAGGAATAACTCATAACACTACTCAAAGAGCTAATATGTTTCTGGAGAACAATTCCTGTCCAATTACATGCAATGTAAGTGCCTTGCCTACTGAATTATCTCTCCATTCTTTGTGCCACTTTTTTCTGCCTAACTAGAGTATCATGTCCCTCTTGTAAGCTCAATACTGACATTTTTGGCATTCCTATCTTAATTAAAATTTAACATTTCTTTGCAGTAAGACCATTGCAAAATCTTTTACAATCAAATACTCATGCAAGCAAATAGGTATTAACTGGTGATACAGAGATGTTTCCATTGAGAGAGAAGGTCAGAGTAACTATAAATTCCAAAGATCTCAGTCTCATCTGTGAACAGAACAGCTAGACTTATCAATCTAAGTTTCAGATTCTGTCTCTTAGTATCTTTTCATAGTAATTGTTGAATTTGTAAGAGGTAGTGAATTTACCTCATAATCTATTAATAAATGCCATACTTATTGACTCTGATAGCTTTTGTGGTGTTGACTTCAGAAATGAAACCATGAGCAGGTGATTTTATTTCTTTGAGTAGCTCAGTGTGCTCACACAATATTTATTATGTATCTTAGAGGCTTCCATGCAGTCATAATTGGAAAATGCACCGGAAATCTAGTGTTCAATACCCTCCACATGGTCCTCTAAGTGTTACAGGAAGTAGACCTAATGTATTATTCTATGTAGCTCAGAAACCAATAAGAAAAATGAACAACCAATAAAAAACATATTCCACTGTATTTAAAACCAATAATATCACCAAGAAAAATTCCTAATAAGATTTGATGGTTTCTTTGCAACATTTTTTTAATCAGGGAAATGTGAGAAATCTGAAATCATCCCAGCTACTTTTGTTAAGACAATTTAATCAAGAGACTTAATTACATGCAAAGTT
Organism: Crocidura indochinensis; assembly: GCA_004027635.1. NCBI lineage: Eukaryota > Metazoa > Chordata > Mammalia > Eulipotyphla > Soricidae > Crocidura > Crocidura indochinensis. Next base: position 11,615 of record PVKC010005258.1, on the reverse strand, counting down.
TTTAGTTAACTTGTTAAAATTACAAAAATATTAGATTTTGAGAGGTTAAACTTATACAAAATAAACAACATTGGGTATAATAGCTTTGTTATGGAATCAGTGTAGGTGTTCAATGATAGATAAGTGGATTATGAAAATCTGGTAGTAACCAGGATTTTAAGTTCATGAGTGCATGGATATACCTCTGAACCATTTAAGTAGTGTTGAATGATGAAATTGGTAAGGATGCAAAGTTCCAATTTTCCACTAGAAAACGTCAATACACGTAAGCTGTTGTATGGTGAGAGTATAAGATGCTAAGTGTTTGGTATCAACAGTGTACAGAGATAATACGTGCCTGGGGGTAGCCTGGGGTTCATGATCATGCATACTCTGTTGATTCATAGTCCCTTAGTGCTGCTGTGGTTATACAGATCTGTGCATTAAGTTTATGGCAGGGTAGTCTCAAGAGATGGCAGATTGAGTTAGTAAAACACCTTGCCCTTTAGGACTGCAAAGGAAACAGCAGCCATACTCAAACTCTATACTTTGGGAGATACACAAGTGTTTCTGCCTGCATTTTTGCAAGCTCTAAAATATGGAATGGAAGAAGCAGAGTCTACTCAAACAAGTATCAATTGATTTCCAGGTAGCCCTGAAATTAGGTTGGAATCGATGGGTTAATCTCAAGAATTTGCTATGAAAACATCTTATGGAAAACCGCAAAATATACTTCTAAAACCAAATAAAAATATATCTTGAGTTGATAATAGTATAAGACAATAAGAGAAGACCTAATATATAATATAAGAAATATTTAGGCAGTTAAGATATTATACTAGAGCATTGTTCATAACAGTAATGTGCTTTTACAAAAGTACACAAACATTGAAGTACATTATAAATCTTAAAATATAAATGAAAAACAAAAGTATACAAAATATTTAGTGAAAAGTAGGTATGGTGCTTTATAGTGATCCTAACCTTTCAAATACATGCATACATGTATAGGCACACACATATATATCTATTCAAATATATATACATACATATATATACGTATATATACATATATATATCAGTTTATTTCCTCCGGATCCATTATTATACATATGGGACTGTAAGGATTTGGTGCCAGATGTTTAATATAGCCTCTTTCTTTCCCAAAGCAGAATTCTCACCTTGGAATTCTCTTTTTGATAGTAACTTAATGCTATCAGAGGCTATCCCTCTGACTCTGGAATCTTTCTAGTAATTTTATTGGGATATTGAATTATAGTCGTGATTAACTCAAGATGTTGCAATAGTTACAGGCGCTAATAGTCTTCAATATTAAGGATGTCTATGTAAATACATTTCTCCTAAGCAAGTAAATAATTTCCAATATAAATATGATAAGAAAATATACCAGAAATAACAAGCAAACTTTTCATAGACGTTTTTTGTCAGAACTATAAGTAAACCCAGGTCTAATTTTGTGCTTCTAGCAAATAGACATCCAGTTATTTAATATTTGATGGTATGTATAGGTTTCTCTTTGGCATCCCAGACATTTTGAGTATAATAAATTCAACTGTGTTCTCATTATATTTGCTGATTAAATTTTTCATGTGCAATTGTTTCACTCCTCGATTTTTAAATTTTGTATCTATGGTATGTAATTGGAACTTCTGAGTTTATAACCTCCTGATTAATCCAAAATAATTGTACTGACTTATTTTTTTGAGAATTTTATATGCTGTATTCACTTAGAATTATATTTTACTGATTCAAGTAGGAATCTCACTAAAAAATAATTGAAGTTTTCTACTAAACTTTTTGTAAGTATGGCTGAATAAAAATAATCGTAGGGTGTGTGTTGTCAACTCAAGTTTTCTAACTATAGCTATTATAAAAAAGTGATTATTTTGAGGCAGAAGCTATTATAGGGTCTCTCACCATTATTCACATGCAACTATAATTTCATATTCACAATAAAGTATTAATATGCTAATAAAGAATTTGTGATATTTTAGATTTTAATACCTGACCATAGATTTTGTTTACTACAGTGAAATTATTATGAACTATGTAAAGCATTATTAATTAAACACATTTAAGGTTGGAATGCATTTAATTACATGCTGCATTGCATAATATATTTGAGGTTAATTTGCTGAATAAAAGTTTCTCAAGAAAGCTAATGGATAATTGTATAGTTACTCTAGCTAGACTCCATAGCATTTTATACTAGTGTGTCATTTTAGTTTATCACAAAATGCACTCTACTATAATCAAGTTATAGTAAAAATTTGTTCCTAAATAGTACATTTGGCTTTATTACCTGCCAAATATTCTTGCTTTATTAAAATTGTAGCATGTTTTTTTATTTTAATATATCATCAGCACAGTTACTCTCAAGGGTCCAAATCTTTTTACAGCTATATTAATGGTTTACTGTAGGTTTTTTCCCCACAACTTTATAATATCTAACTGAGCTTCTTAAGTGTAGCATTTTTAACTAAATATATATAACATATACAGATTATATAAAATTATATTACACTTAACAACACTGTATATATACTAAGTGCTAAAATTATAAAATAGAGTTGTAGGTTTTAAACCATCATATAAATAAATCTAATTTCACTAATTAAGTTTGTTTTTGCAATGAAATAAAATTCTAACATCCTTAAATTTTTACATAAATACAGGGATATTTAAATTGTATCATATATCTAAGTGTTTGAGATAGAAAGCAATTCCATTATTTTTAAATATCATTGTTTCTCTTCTTACTACTCTTTGTAAAAAAATTCTATTATTTTCATAATGGTTACAAGCTAAAGCTATAGAATAATTCGTATTTTAATATAGATAATCAAAAAAGAAAAGTGATACTTCAGATAATAAAACTTATTTTGTACATTGAAGTATGATATGAGGCTGGGCACTATAAAAGAAATGGAATTTAATTCAAGAGTATAGTTACTTTTTTTGTTTGTTTTTTCGGACCACTCCCATTTGATGCTCAGGGGTTAAGAGCTCAGAAATTGCCCCTGACTTGGGGGGACCATATGGCATGCCAGGAGATAGAACCATGGTCCTTCCTTGGCTAGTGCTTGCAAGGCAGACACCTTACCTCTAGCGCCATCTCATCGGCCCAGAGTATAGTTACGCTTTAAGAAAACAGACAAGTATGACAAAAATTCTTGGAAGGGCACTCTGGATCGATATCTAGAATTATCACAGCATATTATTCACAAGAGTCAACTAGTATAATAGAAAAAAAAAAAAAGAAAGAGGCACACAAGACTATAACTCACAACTGTTGGGGAAAAAAGTAAAACACTTATTAAAAAAGTTTATTATTTTTATTTCTAATAACACATTTATGTTAGCACCGTGGTTACAAACAGTTTAATAGTTGAGTTTCAGTCATAAAATGTACACTCCTCTTTACCAGCAAAACCTTCCAGCTGCCAATATCTCCTATCTCCCTCCACCCCCACCTGAAGCCCATCAAGGCAGTCATGCTACTTCTCTTACTATCATTGTCATGATAGATGTTAGTGTAGTTATTTCTTTAATTGTGTATACCACTCATAATATAGGTTAGTCCTTTCAGTCATCAGCTCTGTGGTCTCTGTATTTTATTTTTCTTAAATCTCACAGATGAATGAGATTATTCTGTATCTGTCTCTCTCCCTCTGACTTATTTCACTCAGCATAATGGTGTCCATGTTCATCCATGTATAAGAAAATTTCATGATTTCATTTTCCTAATGGCTGAAATAGTATTCCATTATGCATATGTACCACAATTTCTTTAGTCACTTATCTGCTGTCAGGCATCTGGGTTGTTTCCAGATTTTGGCTACTGAAAGTAGTTATTCAATAAGAATGAAAATGACATTTTTATATTGTGTATTTGTGTTCTTGGATATATCTCTAGGAATGGTATAGCTGAATCAAATGGGATCTCAATTTCCAGTTTATTAAGGGATATGCATGTTGTTTTCTAGAAAGGCTTGATTAAATGGTATTTCCACCAGAAGTTAATGGGAGTTTCTTTCTAAAATTTTACTGCCAGCACTGATATTTCTTCTTTGTGATATGTGCCAGTCTCTGTGGCATGAGATGATACCTCAGTGTTGTTTTAATTTGCATTTCCCATATGACTGGTGATATGGACCATATTATTATGTGCCTTTTTCAGCCATTTGTATGTCTTTTTTTTTTGAGAAAATGTCTGTTCATTTTTTCTTCCCCTTTTTTGTTGGGGTTATATTTTTTTCTGGTTGTTTTTTCATAATTTGTATGTATTATATATTAGACCTTTACTTGATATGTATTGTGTGAATATTTTCTCCTATCCTATCAGTAGCCTTTATGTCATTTCGGGTCACTGCTTCCTTTTATGTGGAGACACTTCTCAGTCTAATGTAGTCCTATTTGCTGATCTCTATTTTCACTTGTTTTAATGAAAATAGATGATCAGTACAGATAATATAGATTGTAAGGGTGATTCAGAGACTACTTTGAGAAACTCTATGCCAGAAAACAAGAGAAGCTGGAAGAAATGTATAAATCCCTTGACTATTATAACCTTCATAGATTGAACATACTCATATTGTTGAGGAAATTAAAATGGTGATCAAAATTCTACCCGAAAACAAAAGTCCAGGCCCTTATGAAGTCACAATCAATTTTTTTCAAAGCTTTCAAGAGGACCTACTACCAAATCTGTACTTCCAGGAAACTGAAGAAACAGAAACAATCTCAAAATTTTTTGATGAGGCTAACATCACCCTGATACCAAAAGCAGATAGAGATGATGCAAAATGAGAACTACAGTCCAAAATATATGATGAACACAATGCAAAGATCCTCAACAAAATTCTATCAAATAGGATACAGTGCCTCATTAAGAAGGTCATACACTATGACTAAGTAGCTTTCATTCCAGAGAATTCAGGATGTTTTAACATATGCAAATTAATCAACGCAATACATCCTATCAACTAAAGAAAAATAAAAACTATATGATCATATAAACATATGCAAAGAAAGTATTTGATCAGTACTAACACCCATTCATGACAAAAATCCTCAAGATTTGAATAGAAGGAAATTTTCTTAATATAGCAATGCCATTTACCACAAACCCATATTATATTCAATGTAGATAAACAAAATCCTTTTCTCTAAAGTATCTTACAAGACAAAGATGCCCCCTCTTATCACTCCTATTCAGCATAGTACTGGAAGTACTTGCCATATAACTAGGCAAGAAAAATATATGAAGGGCATCCAGATAGGAAAGAATAAGGTCAAGCTCTCACTGTTTGCAGATGTCGTGATACTATATTTAGAAAACTTCTAGGACTCTACTGAAAAGCTTCTAGAAACAAAAGATTAATATAGCTATGTGTCAGGCTACAAAATTAATGCACAAAAATCAATAGCCTTATGGACTGGAGCGATAACACAGCAATAGGGTGTTTGCTTTGCACGTGGCCTATCTAGAACTGACCTTGGTTCAATCCCCAGATTTTCATATGGTCCCCTGAACCAGGAGCGATTTCTGAGAGCATAACCAGGAGTAACTGCTAAGCATCACAGGGTGTGGCCCAAAAATAAAAAAATCAATGGCCTCCTTATATACAATAATAATAGAGAAGAAATAGATATTAGAAAACAATTACATTCACAATAATCCCACAGAAACTCAAATACCTTGGAGTCAACTAAAGAGTTGAAGGTTCTATACAAAGAAAACTACAAAATACTGCTTCATGAAATAAAAGAGGACATGGGAAATAGAAACACATACTCTTTTCATCAATTGGAGAACCAACATAACTAAAATGGCAATACTCCTTAGATCATGGTACAGATTTATTACAATTCCTCTAAAAATACTCATGACCTTCTTCAAGGAAATGGATTAAGCATTCCTGAAATTCATTTGGAAGAACAATAGCCCACAAATAGTTAAAGAAACTTTTAGGAAAAAGATGATGGGAGGCATCACTTTCCCTAACTTTAAATTGTATTACAAAACAAAAGTCATTAAAACAGCATGATATTGGAATAAAAACAGACACACAGATCAATGGAATAGACTTCAGTATTCATAGAATGTTCCCCAGAAATACAATCTTTGATAAACGGTCAAAAATATGTAAAATAAAGGAAGGAAAGCTTCATCAACAGTGGTGCTGAGACATCTGGTAGCCATATGTTATAGAACTGACTCAAGTCTCCATCTAATACCCTGCACAAATGTCAAATAATATAGATTACAGACCTTGATATCAGACCCAAAACCATAAAATATACAGAAGAAAAATAGGTAAATACTTCAACAACATTGATACTAAAGCATCTTCAAAGGGAAAATGCTATTAAAACTTCCTTAGATAGCAATAATAATTACTTAACAAATTATTTAGAAAAACACATTTTTCTAAATGTGTTTAACATATCATAAAGATATTCAATAGTAAGTCAATTAGTTTTATAATAAGATCTTATAAAATTTATTCTTTCAACAAAGAAATGAAGGGCCAGAATCAGTAGTAGTTGTGTGTGTGGGGAGTGTAATACCTTGCATGTAGCCTATCTGGGTTTGAATCCATGTATCAATGTAACCCCTCAGATTTTCCAAGAGCTATTCCTAAGATCAAAGTCAAGAGAGATCACTTAACACTGGAGTGTGGCCCCCGAATTAAAAAAAAATAAAAAGGTTGATGGACACTCTAAATTTGAAAAAAATAATTATTAAACAGGGCTGGAGCAATAGCACAATCAGTGGGACGATTGCCTTGCACATAGTTGACCCAAGTTGAATCTCGAGCATCATTATGGCTTCCCCCAAGCCTTTCAGAAATGATTCTGAGTACAGAGATATGAATAACCCCTGAGCATAGTCAGGTATGTCCCCAAACCAAATAAACAAAAATAGCAAATAAATAAAAAAAAAACACTAAACAACTAAAATTAAACCTGTTGAAATTCAGGCATAATCCAAATTATGTATGGCTGACCATTCATGACAATGCTGCAAACATAAGGCCATGAGCTTAGATAAAGGTCTAAATCACCTTATAGGATAATATGAATTAGAAAATAATAATATGACCTTATAAATATGTCCTAAATGACACAGAGCCTGGCACACAAGCCCAAATGAACCTGATTATTTCCCAATGTAATCGTTAAAATTAGACTAAGTTGTAAGGCAAATGCCCACAATTTTCTTATGCAACTATCTGGTTCATTTCTCTCTTTTTATGCCTTCTCATTCCAACAAGAAAATGCCCTTATTTGTTTATGCTAATAGTTGCCTTCCATCTCTATGCCATTGGAACTTCCACATTTTTGTTCCCATTATTTTAGCTTTGAGTTCCCATTCTTTGTCAGCTCTCCTAATAAAATATACACATTACTAGCCACTTGAATCTAGTCACTATAATAGAAAAAAGGATAGATTATAAAAGCCAAAGGAATTCAAATATAGATACTATTTGTCTACCAGCGCTAAACCAGATACTACTTTTCACCCATTAGTGTATCTTTAATAAAAGAGAAAGATAACTTGGTAAGAATGTAGATACTGATTCTTGTACATGGCTGGTTGAAACATAAAAATTGCAGCTACTGTGGAAAAGCTTGGATGGTTGGTTCTCAAACAGAAAAAAACATGATTTACAATACGGTTCATTAGTTTACTGTACTCTAACATAAAGGGAATGAAGATATCATTACACACAAAATGTTTGTATATGAATTAATGTGGAATAGTTCATAGAGTCAAAGAATTGAAAACAATTTGAATGTCCATCAACTGATGAATGGTTAAGCAAAAATATTGTATCATACAATGGAATTTTATCCAGTAACAAAGGTTAAAACAAGTGCATTCTATGTTAATTAATTTGAAAATTATGCTCAAAATAAAATAAACTGGACAAAAAAAGCTATGTGATATACAATTTCACATAAATAGAATATAGCAATGGAAGTGGGTAAGTAATTTCCAGAGCCTAGAAGAATTTAAAGAAATGAAGAACTACAGCCAATGTAATTCATTTTCTGATAACCATTGCCTAGTACTATATTTATTCATACATATATAGGTATACATGTATATAGAAATGTAAAATTAAACATTGTGTAGTACACATTAAAATAGAGATGTTTGAAAAAGAATTATAATTAAAGAGGTATCGAAGTATAACCATCTAAATTATAGAATGATACAAACATCCCTCCCATTTTCTAAATAACAAAAACTTTCTTTTGTTTTTAAGTCACACCCGGTTAGGCTCAGGAGTTACTCCTGGGTATGTGCTCAGAAATCACTCCTGGCTTGGGCGATATGGGATGCTGGGGGGGGGTATCAAACCAAAGTCCGTCCTAGGCTAGCGTGTGCAAGGCAGACACTTATAGCCTGCGCCACTTCTCCGGCCCCAAAATAACACAATCTTTTTAACTAACACAGACTTTCTTCAAGAATATTAATAAATACAAAGTAACTGATATATTTTTATATGTAGATATATTTATCTATATATAGATATTTGATTCTAGGTGCAATATTTTGGAAGAGGTATTCTATCTGCCTTACACCAGGAAAATTATTTTCCTGAGGTATTTCCTAATAATCAGACAGATTTCCCCTGTTTTTAAATATTTTTATATTAAGAAGGTAAGATCAGAGCAATAGTATATGGATTAAGGCATAAATATTGTATGTTGCCTACCCTGGTTCAGTCCCCAGTACCACATGGTGCACAGAGCACTTTCAAGTTTAGTTCTAGAAGCCAAGGTAATCTCTAGAACAAACATAGCACCACACCCACTTATTTTAGCATTTAACCCCAGGCCCAGCTGGTAATGAATCACCTAGTGTGACCCAAGGCCCCTTTTTCGCTGTTTGGAAAACCCTAATTAAAAAAAAAACAGTATTGATTGAAAAACCACGGCATCCAATACTTTAAAATGTAACAGCAATAAAATTTATAATATATAGATTTAGTATTTCAAAGATTAACTCTATGCTCCCAATTATCATTTAAAGTTCAGATTATAAGTTAATGAACATTTTAAATTAAATATTTTCTCATTTTGGCATAAATTGATGACTGCTATATTCCTTCTCTTACCTTATATAGACATCATTGTAAACTCCTTTATAAGCCATCAAGCTTGTTCACTTAGGATTCGACAGATGATGTTTTGGAAATATTTATGCTTATAAATAAAATATGTAGTGAGCTCATTTATAGTTTAGTATAGACAATAAAACAATGATTTTTTTTTAATTCTAAACTTAAATTAAAGTTAATTTTAAATTCAAACTCATTAGAGATGCAATAATTTTATTCTGCAAAATAGGCAGGTCAGAACTAGATCTCCATAAATCAATTGCATAACCATAATTAATTTATTGGAGTTATTTTAATTTTCATAAAGGAGGATTAGAGTAAAATTTAAATAAAACCAATATATTTTTCTTTGACCACCAGAATAATTATCTAGTGATAGATTTCCGAATTCTATGTAAATTAGTATTAAAATTTAAAAATAGAACCTTTCAAATCTATTTAATTAAAGTTGATAGCAATTTATTACATTGCTAATTACTGCATCCTGAAAAGTTAAAATGAGATGCTAGTATCAGACCTGTGTGTGTGTGCCTGACTGTATCCACAGACCTCAGAAGCAAATAATAATAGCAATAATGTGAACAATTAGTAAAGAATTTCTCCCAAGGAAAGCATAACAATTATTTCATTCTTAATCATGTCAGAGTACTATATTAGGTTGACATTTTCATTGTAAATAAATATAAAACTAAATAAAATACATAAAGGTTTTTTTGTAAATGCTGGAGAAATAGTTTGTAAGACAGCAGTTCTAAAGAAAGCACATGAGTTACAAGGCTACCCAGACTAGTTTTAGGTCACTTTTTAAATCTAAAAACATATTTATAATTACATTTTGATATCTAAATACACATTGGCTATATTCAACACATAATTTCTACTTAAATTCTCTATTTTCCTTTTTATTGCAGAATAATTAGCAATCAAAATTGCATTTGAATACCATGTGATGATTTTATACACGTAAATAATATTTGATTTTTACCAAGAACTAAATATTTGATAAGTCCGTTATGTCATCTAGTCAACCATGTGTATATGTTTCTACCAAGAGCATTTAATATATATTTTTGAAAAATTAAAGTTTGCAATTCAATATTAACATAGTCACTATGCTATACATTAGATTCTTATATTTTGCCCTTCATAACAGCACCGTTTCACATCTTCATCCCTCCTCCTCCCCAGTGCCTGCAGTCTATAATTATATTGTTTCCATATATTCAGTTTTGTTTTAAGATTTCTAGAGGAACAAAACTTTGCCATTCACTAAATGTATCTCTGGGGAATGTTGGTTTCATAAGAGGTTCTAAACTTTGCCTTTAAAAAAAGAATATTTTAAATGCACATAATATAAGGCTATGCATAAAGCCTTACTTACTATGAATAAAGGCTTTTTCAACTTTTACTTTTCTTTTTTTCTCTTTTTTTATTTAAACGTTTTGATTACATATATGATTGTGATTAGGTTTCGGTCATGTGAAGAACACCCCCTTCACCAGTGCAACATACCCACCACCAATGTCCCAAGTCCCCCTCCCTCCCACCCCACCCACACCTGTACTCCCGACAGGCTTTCCAGTTCTCTCATCCATTCACGTGATTATGGTAGTTTCCTGTGTATTTATTTTTATAGCTGCACTCACCACTCTTTGTGGTGAGCTTCATGGAGTAAACTGGGAGTTCCAGCCTCCTCTCATTGACTCTGATGATTGTTGCAATGATGATTTTTATTTTCTTTAAAACCCATAGATGAGTGAGACTATTCTGCGTCTCTCTCTCTCCCTCTGACTTATTTCACTCAGCGTGGTAGATTCCATGTACATCCACGTATAAGAAAACGTCATGACTTCATCTCTCCTGACGGCTGCATAACATTTCATTGTGTATATGTACCACAGTTTCTTTAGCCATTCGTCTGTTGAAGGACATCTTGGTTGTTTCCAGAGCCTGGCTATTGTGAATAGTGCTGCAACAAATATAGGTGTGAGGAAGGGGTTTTTGTATTGAATTTTTGTGTTCTTAGGGTTTATCCCTAGGAGTGGAATAGCTGGGTCGAATGGGAGCTCAATTTCCAGATTTTGGAGAAATCTCCATATTGTTTTCCATAGAGGTTGGACTAGACAGCATTCCCACCAGCAGTGGATAAGAGTTCCTTTCTCTCCACATCCCCGCCAGCACTGATTATTCTCATTCTTTGTGATGTGGGCCAATCTCTGTGGTGTGAGGTGGTATCTCATTCTTGTTTTGATTTGCATCTCTCTGATGATTAGTGACGAGGAGCATTTTTTCATGTGTCTTTTGGCCATTTGCATTTCTTTTTTTATCAAAGTGTCTGTTCATTTCTTCTCCCCATTTTTTGATGGAATTAGATTTTTTCTTGTAAAGTTCTGTCAGTGCCCTGTATATTTTGGATATTAGCCCCTTATCTGATGGGTGTTGGGTGAATAGTTTCTCCCACTCAGTGGGTGACTCTTG
>PVKC010005257.1:0-33631 GCA_004027635.1 Crocidura indochinensis | reverse complement strand
AAAAAAAAAAAGATCAGTTCTCAGTTTTTCTTGTCTTTGGACAATGTTCTATACCCATATTTTGTTTCTTTATATCCCCATAAGGGTGATATCATTGTGTTTCTGTTCCTCCTTTTCTTTTATAATTAACTCTTTTTTTTTTTTTTTGGTTTTTTGGGTCACACCCGGCAGTGCTCAGGGGTTCCTCCTGGCTCCATGCTCAGAAATTGCTCCTGGCAGGCACGGGGGACCATATGGGGCACCGGGATTCGAACCAATGACCTTTTGCATGAAAGGCAAACGCCTTACCTCCATGCTATCTCCCGGGCCCCATAATTAACTCTTTTAAATTATTTTTATAATTACCTGTGTTTTTGTTCCTCTATTTTTTTTTTATAATTTTAGCACCTTAGTTACAAAATTGTTTATGATTGAGTTTCAGTCATAGAATGTAAACCACCCTTCAGCAGTGAGCATTGACCACCAATATTATCCCCAGTTTTCCTCACACCTCTGCACCCCTGTCCTCAAGGGGCAGGCATTTTGCTTCTCTCTCTCTCTCTCTCTCTCTCTCTCTCTCTCTCTCTCTCTCTCTCTCTCTCTCTCTCGGAACACTGTGACTTGCACTGCGGTTAATGAAGGGGCACCATGCATATCACTTTATCCCCTTTCAGCACCCAGTTCTTGTTCAGAATGATTAGTTCCAACTATCATTATCACAGTGAACCCTTTTCTGCCCTCACTGCACTCACCACACTTTGTGGCAAGCTTCAGAAAATAGCATGATAATAATAATACCCAGAGACTATAAAGATGAGGGCCAGGAAGACCTTTTACTTTATTTTTGATTAACTAAATTCGGCATGATACAGCATAGAGTCACTCACATAGAAGCACATAGCACAATTTCATATTTTATTACAGTTGAATAGTGCTCCTTAGCACATATGTACCATAGTTTATGTATCCAATCCACTGTTCTCTCCTAGTCACACTAGGATTGCTTCTAGATCTGGAGTACTGTGAAAAGTACTGTGAATGGTTGCACACAGCACTGGAAAAAAAAACAGCGATTTTTCTGACATGGTGGGCAGGACAAGATGGCAGTCATAGCTAGTTTTTAAGAAATAATAAAATTAATTTATCTTATTTTTATTGAGCTCTTAGAGTGATTAATTTTAGAAGTAAAAGCATGGCAATTGTTATTTGAACCTTGAAGCAGTCATGCACAGTTGGGTGGAATTATTTAATGTTGCTGGGTAGGAATCAGATTTTTAGAGATTTGTCTAAGACTTGCACATTTCAAACTTGTCAGAAATGGTGCAAAGAAGCAGGTGTACATGGAAAACTTTATTACCATAATTTAATGCTGGTGAAGACACAGATTCTATGTCAACAACTACATTGTGCAGCACTTCCAGACAGACATTGCTAACTCTGGAACCTTCTTTATTCTAAGTACACTTTCAGGGTCATGAATTAATAACTTTTGCAGGACTTAGCTGTCAGAAGGAACAAAGTGTCTTATTTTGGAAGGTCAAAGACATTCACAATTGCACACGAAGATTCTGCAATGGGATTCATATTGAGAAAACTGGGTAAATCAAGAGTAAACCAACTTTGCATCCTAGATCTGTTTAACCAGAAGGGCAATTGAGAGTAGATCAGGGAGCTTTTGGGGTCATTAATTTGATGCCTGTAAAATGCTTTGTCCTACATTTGCAATTAAATAAACTTTTTGAAGGTTCTCCCAAGCAGCGCTCTGGAGATCTGGGAGCCACCTATGGCTGTTTTTTGGCCAACCGAAGGCAGTTCAAATTTAGGTCCAAGAGTATGATGTTACTCAGTCCCTGTCATTCTGGGATTACCTACACTATTTGGCAGTACCTGGAAGCTTCCAGCACTGCATCTAGTGATGCTCAAGAGACCACCTGCTGCCGAAGTGGGAGATCAACATGGAGTTGGCAACATGCAGAGTAAATGTCTCAACCCCTGTACCTCTCTTATGACTCCAGTTTGTGATTTCTTCATGACAATTCATGGATGTCTGTAAAGTGCTTTTAGAGTCAGAGTGAAGGAATGTGTCAGGAGTGGTGACATAGAGCCACACTGGAAACTGTCTACGCTTTAATTCTTCTCTGGCTGTCCGCCCCTGATCCTGCAGGTACTTAATTTAATCACGTTTGCTTTGGATGATGCTGACTCTGAACTGATATATTAGTTATTAAGCCTTCCTTGTCACATAAAAATTTTCCATTTACTCAAGGGAGGAGCTGCATTTAAATCAGAAGTGAATAAAATAATGGTTTCGGTAGGTGTAATTTATTAGCGTTATGACTTTAATTAACTTGTACGTAATCGTGAATATATGAATTACCCACGGTTCCTACTGACAGCTATATTTGTTGTTGGTAGATACTCACCTTGGGCATTTTTCGATGCATTAGACAATTCCAATTTTGCAGATCTCAGTATTTTTATATTCTTGAAGTTATCCACAAATAACTGTAATTAAGTTTATTTATGATATATGAACCATGATAAAGTTTATTACATGGTTCATGGTATCAATTTTTCTTTCCAGATATATTTAACTCAATTTTGGTTCTCATTTTTTCATCAAGGTTTAATTGACACATCATTAAATTGACAGAATAGATCAATATTTCTGTACACCTTGAAATGATCACAGTAATTGCCATCTGTCACCAGCCAAGGTTACACATCTTTTTTATTTTCTCTGTGATGCAACTTTTTCTTTTTGTGGTTTTTGGGTCACACCCAGCAGTGCTCAGGGGTTACTCCTGGCTCCATGCTCAGAAATTGCTCCTGGCAGGCACGGGGGACCATATGGGGCACCGGGATTCGAACTGATGACCTTTTGCATGAAAGGCAAATGCGTTACCTCCATGCTATCTCCCGGGCCCCTGTGATGCAACTTTTAAATATGGATACTTATTAAATCTAGTTCTCCCTCTGTATGTTACATACTATATTTAATTGCAATAAAATGAGTACATGTGTGGTCTGACTAAATGTGGTAATTAATACAAATATATTGCCACCATGGCCAATATAACTATATAGAGCATTTCTTCATACTCAAAGACTCTTAAATAAGATCCAAAGACACATTGGTGTGTAACTGGTATGCCTTCAGTCATTACTGTTATACTTTTTTACTGTACTGTATGTAAGTGAAATTTTATCATTTACAGCTGGTATTAATCAGGATTCTTCTGAGAACTGATAAAATCTCTGCCTCTATATCTATGTTTATTATACCTTACCAGTCTCTCTCCTTATCATTATTTCTTTCTATTTACTCTCTGGGGGTGGGGGTTTCCCAGGCAGAGCTAAGGGTCTTGGTGTCCACTCTTGGGTACTCAGCCAACCAAGTAAGAGGTCAGTTCTAAGCTTATAAAATGCTGCGCATCTTTCTTGTCCTCTTCAGCATTGAAGCCAACCAGGAGTCAAACATACTCCTAACTGGTGTACTGTCATACTGATTCTTGTGCCATCTCCATTTATCTTAAAGAGATTATTTGAAGAAACTTATTTAGTGAATCATCACAATTTATCATGTTATCAAGCAGATTAAAAATTCTGTCAAAAATCAGAGTTGATATTGCATTCTTTCTATTTCAAATATTTCTTTGCAATTTAGGCTATATTTAGTATTTTTTATGTTAGATGGGAGGCACATTGAGCTGTGCTCAGGGATTACTCCTGCTCTGCACTCAGGAATTACTCCTTGTCATCTTCAAAGCTCCACCTGGGATTCAGAGATTGGACCTGGGTCTGCCACATACAAAGCAAGTGCCCTACCCAGTGCATTATCTCTTAAGCCCAACATTATTTTCTTTTTGAGTAGAGGGGGTGGCTTTCCAAGTGATGCTCGAGGACTTAGGAAAGCTTCTAGTAATTTTCAGTCAACTCAGCCTTTTGCCATAATGCTGGAAGCTGAGAATGAGGAGCTGCTAGGTCTTTGTGTAGCTGGGGACCACTAGCATCACCTCACTGATGCTCAGATACTTCTAGAGTCACGTTGTGGAATGATCATGGGTTCCAGGGTCATTTAAACTTGAAAAATGTACTGCAAATAGAACCTGGGATGGAGCATGGAAGACTTGTGACCTTACCACTTTACCATGTGTCTGCCCTGATGATGTGCTATTGTTAAGTCCAAAGACAGGAGAAGAATTCTACCTCTAGGTGGGGAAGGCCCCAGTATCTTAAGACCCTCAAATGATTGGATGAGACTCTGAGTGTACTGATTTAAACATGAATCATGTCTAATAATAAAATACATTATGGGATTGTCTAGACTGAGGTTTTACCTCATAATTGTCCAGACTGGGGTTTGAGCTCATAAATGCACAAACAATAAGTAAGAGGCTAGAAAGACAGTACAGGTTAAGAGACTTGCCCTGCATGCACCAAGTCTTAGGTCAGTCCAAAGCATATAGCCTCTCGGAGCACTTGTGGCTTCTGAGTACTGCAATGGTGACCCCGCAAGTCTCTGGAACTTCAGGACTAGAGCAATGCTGCATTCTCAAACCTTTGAATTCAACCAAATAGATCAACTGGCTGAACATCGCTGAGCTGGTTCTGTGAACACAGCTTGCGAGTCGCCCACAGCCCAGCAGTCTGTGATACACAAACAAATCATTTTTCATTCACTCATTTTATTTCCTTTACTATAGTATAATATTTATGAGCTCTGTTCATGTGATGGTCTTATTAACACTTAACTGCTTGCAATTTAATTAAATTGACTTTTTTGGGGTTGTAATTGGCCTTCATTTTTTTTTAGATTATTTAGCTACAGCCTATAAAATAAATTTGCGACAATTATCCATTTATTGTTGAAAGCTTGGGTCCTTTTCAGTTTTTGTCTGATGTGAGAAATAATTTTAAACCCTGACAACTGTATTGTTTTTCACATTGCTTTTTGGGTTACACAAAAATGTGGTCGACTTTACTTCATATCTTCCTGTGTACATTACCTACCTAGTATTTACACTGTCTTTTAATATGGAGAGAGTATGCTTGCCTTGGCTGTCTCATTTAAGTTCCACTGTGTGGTTCTTCTAATAAATATGCAAAATAGGACTGCGACTTGTACATGTTTCTCCAGAGGTTATCTCATTTGAGATTTACAATCCTATGATCTGGATCTTTTTTAATCCATTTGCAGATAGAAAAGTTCAAGGTTGAAATAGGTAAGCACAAAGGGTGGGAAGACAACTCTAGTGGAGCATTTCAGAGCTAGAATTCTCTAGAATATTCTGACTCTAAGCCCAGTTCACCTGTTCAGTGGAGATAACCAGGAGTGTGCCCAGAGCATGATAAAATTACAATGACACCAGAAAGCAGCCTGGCAAAAGCTCAACCAACTTGAAAAATTAATTTTCCTGATTTAGAAAGAACACACATGCTTCCCTCATCTGGCTGAATTTTAGGGGAAACATTCATTGAGTGTTTTTAATGAAAACCGAGGAGGAGAAAGGTTGCTTGTCCCACACACTAGTCTAGGAGGCTGGACCATTAGCCTCTCCTCTCAGTCTGTGTTTTTCCAAACCAGGACACAGGAACTTGGATGAGCACATAGGTATATCATGGTCAATGTTCCAGGACAGATCACACTCTCCTTTCCTTTTCTCTAACCATTGGCCTAGTGGCCCCTGGACCTTGAGGTGTTGAGCTAACACTACCTCCATGAAATGGTACTTCTTGATTCCAGGAGTTCTATCTGCTGTTTGTGCTTTTGATGAAGTAGTTGGAGGCTATAGACCCCTGATCCCTAAAACAGTCTTGGCATGAGTAGATATTATGACTTGGAAATTCAGATCCATCCTCCCATCTTCACCTTTATTCTTCCTTCACTTATTCATCTCTGACGGTCCCTTAGAACACGTGGAAAACTGTCTTCACACGTTATAAGGAGCATTATCCCTTCTGTCAGCTCAGTGGTGATAAATCAGAAGTGAAACAATGCTTTTGAGAGGGAACCACGTCAGGAAAGACTCAGGAAGAAATTCTGTCAATCCAGGCCAGTATCTTTCACTGGAAAAAGTTAAGAGACTCTTGGGCTGAGAATCCTGGCGGTGACAACGCTGACTTCATTTGCCTTCGCAAGTTTATCAGGATGCTGGCAATCTCCTCCTCTCTTTTAGCCAAGTAATTTGTACCATTCAAAATGCAGCTATTGTTAAGGAAATGATTTAAAGATGATTCACATGTTGATGGTATTTAGCACCTTCTGAAAGGATTTGTTACATTTTCTTCTTTGCAGGGTTGCATGGAAATATGGAAAGGCTCCCTTTTAAAAGGATTTGTATAAAAACGCCCTCTGTTATTACGGCTGTAGAATTAAACTCTGCGGGTGTTATTTATCTGCTGTTGTCATTGTTGTCTAACACTGCAAGATTGGTGGGGAGATTCTAACTCTTTCAGAGTTTTCTGGAGCACATCACGTCAAGATTTTCTCACTATGAGAAATGATGCTGAATGGATGAAGCTAGCCTGGCTGACACCAGTGGGTTTTAAGGCAAACTGAAGAAATTTTTTTTCTTGCCTAGGGATGAAGAGGATAAAAGGGGAAGCAGGTGATGAGTTAAATGCAGACTCCAAAGTCTTTCCAGGAGAAATCTGGGTGAATTTATTGCAAATGATCACCCATACTGGTGTTCTCATGTGTTTTGGGGGGACGTGTCAGCATCTTGCTATCAAACCAAGAACATCGGTGATGATTTTATGGAGCTCAGTTTTCAATAGCTCTGAATCACACTGAATGGACATACTGAAGTTGAGGCTAGAATGCCCCTCTGCTTTAATTTCAGAATGTGCAAATAATTTTATTTTCCAAAGAGTAGATTTATGAGTGTGTGTGTGTGTGTGTGTGTGTGTGTGTGTGTGTGTGTGTGTGTGTGTGTGGTTCATTTCTGGCAGTCAGAGTGAGGCCAATGAATAAGTTTCTAACTTTCAAATTCCTTCATAGGATATTATTCCTGAACTTAACTACCAGGAAGTAGGATTTAGGATTTAAGTGAGATTTAACAGTTGGCGGGTGGTGAGGGTGATTAACTACTGAAACTAATCGCTGAATGAGATGGTTAAGTGTCTGCAGGTCTTTAATAATGGTTTAGATGTTGTCTCGCCTGAAGGTAGAGGGCACTTGGAACATGTTAAATCCGTATGCTGTAGATCTCTTGTATCTGTGGTCCTAGTAAAATTATAGGAGCTCTGTATATCTGTCTTCCTTTGAGGAAATGGCCAGTTAGAGTTGAGTTACTCACCAGCTCTCTCAAATGACTCACTAAAAACTAAAATTCACTAAAGATTTACCAACTTATTTGAGGTTCTAGGCATTAAATCTCTAAGGAAATTCAGGAATTCTTCCATTGTAGATTTCAGAGTAAATCTAGGTTCTGAGTTTGTTCCTTCCCAATGTTCAGTTGCAGAATCTCAGGGTGATAAAGGAGAGGTTTTAGTAAAGATGGTTAAGTTGTGGAAAGCCTTTACCTTCAGAACTTCAGACTGTCTGCTGTTAAAGCTCCCATTCAAGTGGCCACCATATCCGTTCAATTGATCTTTTAGGGAAGTGAACTTCTGGTTATAATTGACAAATCAATCAGAAGTAGAGATCATTCCTTTGGGTCTTTTCCTTTGGGAACTGTTCCCTCCCTTCTTGGTTGATACCAGTTGTCCTTTATGGCACTCCCAATGAGTTATGGAAATAGTTGGGGTTTGAATATACTGCCTGAGACAGTCCATGAAGAAATTCATCATAAAAGCTCATTGCTTGCCTTTGAAAGCTGTAACCTGCAGTTTATCCTTTCATCCTGTTCTTTCTTTTTTTTTCTTTTTTCTTTTTTTTCTGGCCACACCAAGTGGTGCTCAGGGGATACTGGTGGCTATGCAAACAGAAATTGCTCATGACTTGGGGGATCACATGGGACGGCAGGGATTAAACTGCGGTCCATCCTAGGTCCATCTGTGCAAGGCAGATGCCTTACCCTTGTGCCACCGCTCCGGCCCCATCTTGTTCTTTCTGAGAAAAGTCTCTTCTTGGAACTTATAGAAGAGTTGTTACTTTTAGAGCACTGTGTACAATATTTCATAAAAAGAGAAGAGTAAGAAGATAAAGGAGAAAGGGGAAAGGACTAAGGAGGAGGAAAAGGAAGAAGGATGAAACAAGAAGAAGAAGAAGAAGAAGAAGAAGAAGAAGAAGAAGAAGAAGAAGAGAAGAAGGAAGAAAAAAGGAGGAGGAGAAAGAGCAGGAGGAAGAGTAAAAGTAGGAGGAAAAGTAGGAGGAGGAGGAGGAAAAAGATTGCATGATGAAGAAAAAGATGAAGGTGATAAAGAAAGAAAAAGAGCAGGAGGAAGCTGTAGAGGAAAGCAACATAAGAAAATATAATTTCTTAATTCACATGGAAAGGGAACCTTGTGGATGACAGTATATATAGGACTAGTAGCAAGAAACATGCCGTGACTGAATCTTCTATTGGTTTATTAAAGTATCAGGAAAAGGAAACATTCATTCAGCGGCAAGGAGAGACCAGGGATGCAGAAATAATGGGGTGGGGTTGCTATGAAGGCTCTTAAGGACTCCTATACTTAGAGTTCAGCGGGTTTCACTCTTACTCCCGTAAGAATGGTTTCACTGTTGGTGTGCTGCTTTCTTAGACCTTGCCAGGATAGTGGACACTGACTTGTTTCTCCATTATTAAAACTCATGTTTGAACCCTATGCCTGTTCCCCTTTGAGTCCAATGAAAGAAGTCATGCTTCTGTTAGATGGGACACACACCAGGAGAGGAGAATGCAGTCAGAAGCTGTGTCAGAGGGTAAAGAAATGTGTATTAGTTCAATGACAGACCAGAAACGAAGAGACATTTGATGGCATTAAGTATAACATCTCATAGTTCAATTTTTAAAAATGAGTGAAGCTTACCACAAAGAGTGGTGAGTCCAGTTAGAGAAATAACTACACTAATAACTATCATGACAGTGGTAGTGAATAAGAAAAATAGAATGCCTGTCTCGAATACAGGAAGAGGCTGGGGAAAGAGAGAGTTGGGGGACATTGGTGAGGGAAGGTTGCACTGGTGAAGGGGGGTGTTCTTTTTGTATAACTGAAACTAAACTATAAACATGCTTGCAATCATGATGCTTAAATAAAGATATCATTATTAAAATAAATAAATAAATAAAAAATAAAAAGATAAAAAATGCATTAAAGTTCTGGAGATGTAACTCAATGGTAAGTGTAAACCCTATGTGCCTGTAAATTGTGTCATAGTCCCAAAATGCAAAAGAAAAAAAATAATTAGTACTTTTAATTTTTACTTTTTAAATTTTAAATTTAAATTTTAAATTTTGCTTTTTAAGTACTTATCATGGTTTAAATAGTGAGACTTTACTGGGTACGTTAAAGAGGGGATTTGGCTCCCTAGAAAACAACTAACATTCATGATGGCTCTAAGTGATAGTACAGTGAATAGCATGCTTATTTTGCAGGCATTTGACCCAGGTTCAATTCCTGGTCCCCCCATTCAGTCCCTCCAAGCTTTTTCACAAGTGATTCTTCAGTTCAGAGTCTTGATCAAACCCTGAAAGCTGCTGGATGTGGCAAAACCCAAAATAAACTAAAATAAAACTAAAAACATTCATGTGAAGCTTAAATACGATTGTATGGAACTTGCAATCACTTAGCTGTGGTGGTTATGCATAAGGTTATATTGTTTCCCAGGGAGGGGGGGTCTAATGTGATGTTGACACACATGATTTCTTGGGGTCTATTACTGCATTCCTGGGGGGAATCTCAGTCTACATGCTCTTGACTAACTCTATTGTGACTTTGAGTATTTTCCACCTTTATAGACACACAATTTCCATATGGGTTTAGCATTCTTCTTTATTTCCCCGGTCATCAAGCTAGATAATAGTTGAGTTCAACTGCACGTGTTCGTTTCATAATATCACCCCAGGAAGAAATTGTTTTTCCCTAAGTAAGAATTTCTAGAAGTAATTCTAGTTTAATCTTGTTATGGGCGATTTTCTTCAGGATGCTTATATGTTCATTCTAAGCCTAGCTGGCACTAATAATTGCATTTCATTGCTGGATTGCTCTATAATAGTTTTCCCTTGCTGACATGTAGTTTTATGATTGTGTACGATATGCTTGATTTTCTGAGGAATCTGGAGCAGAATAGTTCTAATTTGAGGAACATAAAATTAACATTATCACAAATGTTAATTATTTATACATCTCCAATTTTATTAATTCATTTATTATTAATAAATTGAGTTCTTGAAGTATTGTAATGTTGCATTAGGGAGAAAAAGAATGATTCCAAGAGAAATTCCGCACTTAATTTTAACATAGTATTCCGCAGCTAGATAACATGATCTTATTTTTATAAAATGAGAGTTAAGTGATAACTTGCCTTTGTTAAATTACAAAGCTTGCCACATCTGTGATAATTATAAAGATGTGTTGATTTGTACAAACAACACACGGTAATCATTGCAACTGGATTGTTACAAGTATAACAAGAGCTTTGCCCTACAGGCTTAGAATCCTTATCACTCAGTCAACAAAATTTGGATATAAATAAATATTGACAGCGTAAAGGGATTACTCTGTTGCTTTCTAGGTTATTGCTAGAAACCTACAGAGATTATGAGAAGTTTGGGTTTTTTTTTAGGATAAGCCACTTGAATACAAGAAAGGAAGTCATTACTCTAAACACAGATGCTTATATAAAAAGCAATGCAAGAAAAAGAAATATAGGCAGTTTGAAAATAGAGCAAATGAAAGGAACCCTTGGGTTGATTACTGCACTGCCAGAATCCAGTCTAGCTCAGCTTGAGTAATAAAGCCTGGACTGAAACTCTATAGATGTGGAAGCTTCTAGAACATGCCAAGTGCAAAGATATGTGCTTTCACTCTAGGTCTAGAGATGAACTGAAAGAATTCCTTCATGAAGAGATAATACTGGATGACTCATCAAACACCCTGGAAAGTAGTTCTGAGACATATCAGCACAAGTGATTCAGCAGAACTTTGAAATGAACCATCCACCAACCTGAGGTTCATAATAACCTCCACTTAAAAGTGCTCCCTGGAGAGGCATGGGCTGGCTGCACCCAGAAGACTCATATGCCAGTTCTTCTGATTCCCTTCAGCTGGTATGTTGGGGGCTCTGGGCAGGACAGCTAGCCATAGACCCCCTGGGCTGACCACTTAGTCCAGGGGACTGAGACACCCCTCCCCACGCCAGACGGGTCTTCAAGGCCAAGCCTGGTTAATCGGGCACCACATCAGGAGTTCTTTACTTACTAGTATTCATCTTCAAATGTCAATTTCTTTTCTTAATTCTTTTAGCTGCATTCCCTGAAAAGTGCCATAGGTTTTGACATCTTTTGACAAGTGTGGGCATGAACATTGGGACAAAACCCTCCAGGTATCTGACCATCAAAGCACAGAGCAGAAGATCATCTCCATTTTCTGTAGTCAGGAAATTGCTAGCAATTACTCTAGAGATAATATTTTCCTATGCACTCTTTCCCAAACTCTTAGTCTTCTCTGAATTTGCTTATGGTGGTTCTTTCATTTCACACCCATCTACAGACCACTCTGTTATGTATTCTGATGCATTTGGTGTTTAAGGAAGAAGCTCAACCCAAGTCTGTCATAAAAGGAAATGGAGTCTAGAGGAAAATACAAGAAAACAATATGGAAAAGATGTGTCAGGAGCACTTTTTTACTTTGGTGGAAGGAAGTATGTGAAATTGACTGATAGGAGATATTATTGTCTGATGGACTCGATATCAGTGTATATTCTGAGCATTGGATTGGCAGTAATAAAGAAAAATATTTTTTCTTTTTCAAGGGAGTTTATATTCTATTAATGGGAGCTAAGAAAAAATAATTATCCAGGATAATAAATGCTCACCTAAAATAAGGCCATGTGAACTATGGCATATTGGCAGACAGCCTGCCACCTGTCTCTGTAAATAAACAGTTTAATTCAAACAGAGCCAACTCATCTATTTATCTAGTGTGTAGGTTTTAGTGGTGGTTTTGAATAATTTCATTTAGGGGACAGACCTCTGGAGGTGCTTTCTCTGATCCAGATCAGAACATAACATCTAGGAGGGGCAGAATCATGAGCCTTCTGATTCAAATGAAATGTCTCTTGAGATCTCACAGAGGAAGCCTTAACAACAAGGTAACAGGTAACAAGACAGGTGGAATGACCATGCAGATCCACGGGGAAGAATAGTCTGGGCAGAAAAGTGTCAGAGATGGAGCTGCAGATAGACCCATCTTGCCATAATGCACATGTTCCTCAACTGAGTGGAAGCAGGTAAAAGTGAGAGGAGGCAGGAGCTCAATCTCATGGACTGTCTGGATTTGCACAAGAGTCCTGTGTTCAGTGTAGAAAGAGAACACAACAATTGAATTGCTTATCATTTAGAATGACTCTACGGCTCATAAATGAGAAGGGCAGAGAGGGAATGACTTGGTGAAGATGGTGACCAGAAAGCTGCTCTTGCGTATTATTTGTAAGTGGAGTCAATGTTACATCCTGATGATTTGGGTGAGGAGTGAAGAAGGGAAGTAATATTAATCAGAAATACAACTTTTACCAAGAGAGTAATTTCAAGTGTACTGAAAGCTGAAAAATTAGTTTCAGGGTCATTATCATAGCTTTGACTAATTTATCTATTAACCCATGACTATATTTTCCCCCCAAATATATATTTAGATATGCATGTAATATATTTACATGTATATGAAAGAGGCATATAAATG
Organism: Crocidura indochinensis; assembly: GCA_004027635.1. Classification (NCBI taxonomy): domain Eukaryota; kingdom Metazoa; phylum Chordata; class Mammalia; order Eulipotyphla; family Soricidae; genus Crocidura; species Crocidura indochinensis. The sequence continues at coordinate 20,824 of PVKC010005257.1, read as the reverse complement.
TAGACTACATAAAGATAGTTTTATCTTCAATCATGAGAATCTACATTTCTAAACACATCAGTGTGTTTTAAAGAACAAATAAAATTTCATAATTGTGTAGATATTATGTGGTGAATTCTATTTGTTATTATGCAGAATGAGTATTTCATTCTCAGACAATGTATGCTTGAGCAATTGTAACTTGCCAATCACTTCAGGGGAATTTTAAGGAGAATCATGAACTACATTGAAATGTCAAAGGCAAATAGGTTGGCTTTTAACATGTGAAGTTTTGTTGTCAGATACTCAAGAAAATGTGACGTGGAAAGAAATTGAGCAAGAATTTTAGATTATGGATCTCTTGAAAAATCTGGGTAAACATATTTAAGACACATAAATTGGAGGTCACTCTTCCATCATCCGACCATTCTTACCTTTTGTGAACTACTAATTGATAGCTTAGTCCGAAAACTTATTTTTTATTTAGTTCATTAAGCTTCTCTACATACCAATTAGTATGGGTGAAATGTAGGATGCCATGAGCACTCCTATCAACACCACATTCACATAGGCTGAGGAAGAAACGTGTCCAAGAAAGAATCTCCAAGTGGTCTGTGTATGAAATGAGTCTTGCTGATATCCGTGCCATGCTCGTTTGGACAGAGGTCTTCATTTATCATGCTACTCATACAAAATAGAGTTGAAACAGCTTTTTATTTGCTTAATTTTGTTAAGCAGTTCATTCTGTTCTCTTGGTGAGTTCACCCTGCAGATTTTTCTCAGTTTTGCTTTAGTTTTCTACAAATTCTCTTGTTCCAATCGTTCCATTTTATCACAGCGATCAATCTCAGAGGTATTTGGCATTTAAGTGTATCGTAGTCTGTTCATAAACACCTGTTTTTTAAGTAGTATTTGATTAATGTTGGCTTGGGGAGCTTTATATCGAATTTGTGGGGACCTGCAGAACATGACTTTGTAAAATCTCAGTTGCACTGCTGGAATAAAAATAAGGCAGGTTTGGTGTACGCAGTTCATTCACTTCAGAGAACAAAACAGAATGCGATCATTGATTATAGAGAATAAAAACTCGCAGTAAGATTCAATAAATGCACATTTACAACCAACTACTTTAAGGTTTTAATTTAATTTGCTTCCTTGCTTGAAGCCAAATTTTGTCTTAAACTAGTGGATAGATTTTGCACTTGTGAAACTTTTAATTACTTGGTAGTTCTCTTTGAGAATCAGAAGAGAACCGAGCTTATGCCTTTTTGCTTCTCATCATAATCCCTGGATAAAGGCAAGCAGGATTCTTTTGAGAGATGAGGCTTTGGAAGGAAAATGCATATGTAATTGGTTGTGTGGTTTGGATGAGGAGGAAAGAGATTTAAAATTGGTGGGCCTCATTTAAGGTTTAAAATGCAAGTTTTAATCAAGCACAGATCTTAAAATGCATAAGGGTCACTGCCAAAGATTGGTTGTAATATAGCTCACAGAATGTATTTCAAGTGTGTTATATTAGCATTGGAGTTCCTTACTGTAGCCAGGTTTAATGTAACTTAATGCAGGGGAAATAGCAATGGAAACATGATCCATTCAGCTAAGGTGTTCCTTTCTTTGCATGAAAATGGAAACATCAGACTGAAATATCCTGATTCTAATTGCCCATTTTACCACGAAAATAAATAACATACTTTCACAAAGTAATGTTCTTTATTAGTTTATATAATGGATTGTTGTCTCCGGTAGAGCAGAAACCATGTCATCTTTTGCAAATCAAGTAAGACAGTGTGCCATTTATTTCCTTGCATGAATCTATAATACCTATCTAAAAGATAACCTGATCATCATTATTTTAAAGTGTTATTTTAATATTTATGTGAAAGTTGCTTGTACTCATCATGTACAATAAATATTGCCCAATAAACAAGTTCTGAGCTCTGCCATTTCTATGTCAAGTGTTTGGTCCTGAGGATGCAGGCCAAAGTGAAGGGTTTGGCCAAAATGATGCCTAGAGTTTAGAATGATCATTCTTTGCTAAAGAGTTACTGTCCTCTAGTGATTAATGGCAATTGCCACAGATAATTATTTTTCTGAAATGGGGGAAGGGGTGCCACTTTCTTTCTTTCTTTCTTTTTTTTTTTTTGGTTTTTGGGTCACACCCGGCAGTGCTCAGGGCTTACTCCTGGCTCCATGCTCAGAAATTGCTTCTGGCAGTCACGGGGGACCATATGGGGCAACGGGATTCCAACCGATGACCTTTTGCATGAAAGGCAAACGCCTTACTTCCCTTACTTCCATGCTATCTCCAGGGCCCCACTTTCTAAAACAGTACATAGAGTTGCACCGGAACTCAAACCCATCGCCTCATTTTTTGACTTCTGACACTTTTTAAGCCAACAGGTCTCATTGTGAACCTGATTGAGACTTTTAATCCCCCCACCTGGGGTACAGTGCATAGAGAATGGGGCTTTTTGAAACAACTTACAAGGTATAGGAGAATACTCTAGGACAAAAGATCATCTCTTTGGAAGTGCCAGCAGTGTCAAGATTGGGCAAACAACACTCAGCTAGAGAAAAAGCACAGCTAGCAGCAACACCTCAATAAGCACAATAATAGAGCTACTGTGGCCCATAGTCTTGCAACTTCTGATCTTGCCATTGGTGGATGGAGATGGATGACCTCAGAGACCTGATGCTGAGCACTGATCCCTTGTTTCCTAGTGGAAGAAGCTTCATGTGCAAAGTCAGAGGAGTAAGAGTTATTTTAAGCAAATGCTGTGTAAACTTTTCCCAGTCATGACCCCTTGTTACTTGACAAGAATTTATGTGACCCAGGGTGTCTTGGCACATAAAAGTTATGTCAGTCAAACATTCACTGGCACTAAATTATACAGTGCTTTATTTTGAAATAAAATTTAATAAAGTTATGTGACCTCCATATGATAGGTCATAATTTAGAGTTTAGAGTGTTTAAATAACTAAGATTTGGGATAGTTGGTTCAGTTGAAGCTTATGGAATTGGAAGACAGACTTAGATGAAACTTTCAACCCAATGAATGGTCAGGTGGGAAAGAACTCTAGCTATCTCCTTTAACCAGGGAGGGACATTAATGAGTAAAAGTGGGGTAACAACACCAGCACAATTAATTTTAGATTCTTCTTATGGTCCTTATGGTCATATGGAAGGTTCTGCAGAAGTAGAATCATCAGAACTAGTTGTCTAGATCAGTTCTCTACCTGGTCAACAAGTATGCTCACAGGTTGGAAAATACTGATAGAGATGAGAGAATGGGGCATGAATTTAATAAGTCGGATTTGGAGCTATTTAGTAAACAAGAACAGACTCCTAAGAGAAACATCCCTGAAATTTGTCTTTAAATGAAGAGAAGATGCTAAATTCAACCCATGAACTAAGACATCAGTATTAAAAGGAAGATGGTGGATTCAGATTCAGATTTGGTACTGGTACCTCTGGGTCATTTGGTGAGTAATAATAGTTCTGGGGGAAGAAGCCATGGCTGTTCTCAGAACAGAACTTAGAAGGAAAAAACATAGTGGCAAGAATCTCTGAGACTCCAGATGAGGCAGCTGTCAGTGGGTCCATGAAGGACACTAAGAATTAGACATGCTGGGGAAAATTAAGTTTATTCCATCAGCACTATAGGCCAAATGTTCATGTCCCCACAAAGTTCTTAATTTAACTTACACCCCATATAATATTTAGCAAAAGTCTTTGGGGGAAAATAACTAGAAGAGTTATAATATAAGATACTCCAAGCATCCCTCTTCCTCTTTCTTTCTAAGAGAAGCCCCCAAGATGATTTTCTACAGACCACAAAAGATACGATGCCTTAGTCTCTATAGAGCAAGGAGAAAGCACTATTCAAGAGGAGTATAGATTGTGAGTGTCATAAGTAATTTGAGTGATGAGGACTGTTCCACTGATGGTCCAGAGTCAGGAAAAAATAAGTTCTATGGAAAGCCCTGGAATGCACAGAGAGTTTAACATGGAGACTTTCTGAAATGTTCTCATGTCAGAAGACTAAGAAACCTCTAGAAGCTGAGAGTCTGGTGGGCATTCTGACTGGTCCTCTCCAAGGGCCCCAGTAACAAGATGTGGTTCTAATATGGTGTTGGTAAGCTCGGTGCCCATTAGCCAGAGGTTTGTCTGGAAGTAGAAAGCGAGCTAGAGGAAAAATCCTTGCGCTTGCAGCTGGGCTTGCAGTGGGGAGTGCTTATCTGCCGAGATACAAGCCCAGCAGTGTTTCATTATCTCCTTTGATTCTTTCTCTACGGTTGTTGCTATTGCTATTTTTGAGATTATAATTGTTAGTAAGACCGTATTGAACCATCAACCTCTGCTAGACATAATACCAAGGGCATGAAAGCATGTAGACTTGATTGAAAACATTCAACAGTTCAGTTTCTTGACAACAAAAGGGACATTCCTTCTAGATGAGATGAACCTCTGGTGGGAAAGCAGTTCATGGTCGGAGACAAGCTCCCCGAGAGGAGTGTGGACACAGCTTGTTTTTTGCGGGGCTACACGGAAGGACACGGAGGTTAACTCTGAATTGCACCGCAGGTGGCAAGATGGAAAATACTTTGTTTTACAACTTTTGCTGGATTTAACAACAAAAAAGAACAGCATGAAAAGCAGGAGCCTGGCCCAGAGAGGAACTTCCTGTTTGGCAAGGGAGACACTTTTAATCATAAATGTCTGGTTGCCCTGGACATGTGTTTGAGAGGAGGTTTTTGGGGTGTGTCTTCATCCCAAATGAGGATTTGTAGCATCTGATCAATGTACTGAAGTGTTCAGGATTGTTCAGGGGCCCCCTTGAATGCCTGTCTTTGTTTCCTGTCTTATAATATTATGATCTTATTGTCTCCAATTTGGTTTATGTTCTTCTTCTGACTTAAGATTCTAGTTAATGCCTAGCCCATCGTTTTTTTTATTTTGCAGCAAGCAAACAAAGTGCTGAATGTATAATAGGCAGTCAAAAAACATTGGAACTTGAACTGAAATCCATTCATGGGGCTGTTAGAGAAATGGAGAAACAACATAGATATGATTAAAAATGAATATATACACCTGGTCTTTTTATCATTCAGATGCACTAAAGCTTAGAAAGCAAACCCCTATGCACTGCTTCACGTTTATTGTCATTAAAATCTTCCAGAGAATCAGCATGTGTTTGAATGTGATTTAAATCCTCCAAAGGTGATACTTCAAAGGGATGCTCATGTTTTAGTCTTCCAGTAACAGGTTCAAAGAGTAAGTCTTGCCTTAATAGCCAAATGTCTCCATAGCAAGCACATCTCTAAATTAGGTAAAAACAAAACAAAAAAATACTAAATTACCTGCTTTTGAACAGTTGTATATTAATTCTGGAGAGAGGGAATTTGTTGCTAGTTTATAAAGTGTGATGAAAAACACTTCAGAGAAAATGTCTGTGTACAGAGTAGAAGATGATGTTGACAACTCAACCTCTTGAATATAATTGAAAGACTATATATTGTAAGTAAATATATCATAAGAATATAATCACCTTCAAAAGTTTTCTAGAGTCGAAGGCTAACATTAATATCTAGAAACCAAATATAAGGCATTATGTTTGATGTTTCTTTCCAAATTAGGTAAAACCATTTGAAATAACTTATTTTTTTGTCATCAAAAGCATGGCATTGTTCTTTGATGGCAATTTTGTTGGCAATTTCATTTGGCCCTTTCTGCTGAGAAATGTGTCTCCAAATTTTAAATCAAACTACGTATTAAGATATGGGATCATGTTTATTCTCCAGAAGCCTTTAGCTTCCATAGCATCATCTCAAAACAAAGGTAGGTCTTTTTCGTACTTTAAAATGTGTATTAAGTTTAGTTACTGAGAAAGCCTCCTCCATAAATCAGTAAGTGAGGTTTCTTTTCTTTATTTCTTCTTTTTAGAGTGAAACTAAAAGTTAGATCAGAGTGACCTATTTTAGAATATGCAAGCAAAGCTCAGCATAGCTCTATTTAGCAGTTTGTTGAAACCCAAAACTGCTTTTTGTTTAAAGTTAGAAGTTGTTTTAACAGTATTGGCCCATTTAAAAAAATCCTCAAACAAGCCTTACTTTAGTAGACACTGTTTTCTTTGAGAAATACTATTATATTTTATTCACTTAATAGAACAAATCAAGTTCCAAATGCCATATTGAAATTACTGAGCTTTTGTTGTTTTTATTATAAGAATAAAAGAGTCTAGCCTTTCTTTCTCTTTGCCTTTGAGTGTTTTATAGAGGAAGTCGGACATTATTTTGTTTATAATTAAAGACTATGTACTGAAGCACAATTTGAATAAGCAACTTTAATTAATCAAGGAAAACCCAACAGCCTTCTATACACATATTTCGGTTTCTAAGAACGGGTAAAAAGGTTTTCTTTTTTCCCCTTTGAGGTTAGATACAGGTCAGGTCAGTAATTGGAGCTGGCTAGCCATCAGCTGGTTTGACCTGCTAGGCTAGAATTTTCTTTACTACGGGAAAGTGTAATCAGAAAACCAGATGGATCCCCATCCTGAGACGGGTCATAATGAAAAGCAGGCAGCTCATTTCTTTTTTCCAAGCCTTTCAGATCTTCATTCAGCCATTTGGGGCTTGACTTTGCACTGGTCTGAGGAACTACAGTGGGACACATTATTTAATGGGCCCACAGTCCAGAGATGGAGACATTGAGATCTAAATGCTCATGTTGCTCCGAATCTCCTGTTTCCTACAGAAGTTGATAGCTGGTCTGGCCTTTTTCCTGAAGACAAGGAAAAAAATCAAAGATTTCAAATGAGCTATAAATTTACTGATGATATATTGTTCTTGTTTTAAGAGCTTTTACCCAATACTCCGAGATTTGGAGTTGGAAACTGACTCAAACAATTTGAACAATCACATTCAGATTAAGTGTTTCCCCTATAATGCCCTTATTCTCTATTGACTCTGAACATGCATTTAACTTTTCACCATAAAGATTCCCAACTCCAACCTTGAGGATTCATCTTTTAAAATAGGAGCCAGAGTGATAGCATAGCGGTAGGGTGTTTGTCTTGCATGCACTGAAACCTAGATGGACTCTGGTTCAATTTTTGTCATCCCATATGGTCCACCCAAGCCCAGGAGTAATCCCTGAATGCTGCTGGGTGTGACTCAAAAACCAACAAAAGTATGCGCCCCGCATTTTTATAAAAAGTCACTTAGAAGTTAATGGGTCTTTATCAAGTTGTTGGATTTGCCTGTTCTGACACAATTGGTATTTCTCAAATAGTTTTGAATTCAAAGATTCCTTACAAAATAATGAAAATAGCAATTGGAAACATTACTAAGTAAAGAATAAAATTTGATCTAGGAAGTCATTAATTCAGAGGAAAACTCTAGAAGAGACTCCTCCCCACAAACTGCATGAAAGAGGTTTGCAGTCTCCTGGCGGGCTGAACATGTAGAAGTGAGATGGGGTGAAAGGGGGTCAGCACCATCCCTAAGATAGGAAGTTGATCAGAAAATGATCTGAAGTCTCAAGATGTTTAAGCATCCTACATTCATGAGTCAAACTGGAATGGTGCCGAGGATAAGGAAGCAATCTGGGATCCTTTATCGTTCTGATTGTAATTTAGTGAAGGTGTTGAAGGAAATAAGGAAAGCCCAGTGAAATCCAGTCTTTCATGTGGCTTGGATATGGTTTAGAGAATTAAGAGCTGGGGGATGGACTAGAGATCCTAAGGGGTCCCTGAAAGTACTGGGCAGACAAGCCCTCTCCTTGACTGCTCAGCCATTGTGACTCTGGGTGTTCGATTGTACCTGGAGATCTGATCATGACAAAGCTGTGGTAACCTGTCTCACCCTTTGACTTTCAGAAGGGATAGAAGGTTCTCTTTTCTTTCCCACCTTTTCTCCCTCAAAGACTGTTTTACTCAGATCTGGGAGAGAGCAAAGGCAGAAAGCAAAGAACTTAGCCATCAAGTTTCTTAAGCCAGATTGCTTTTTGATAGCGTAGAACTATCCTCTTAAGATCTACTATGTGGCCAGAAAAAAAAAGGGGGGGAAGAACTTTAGATGAGTCTTATTTATGCAGCCTTAGCATTTGGAAGGAGAGGAGGTAAAAACAAAGAAGTTTTCCAGAAATATTTTCCCTGCTGTTCATCGTTGCAAAGAGTGCCAACCATTCTCGACACTATCTCAGCACACACTCTCAATAAGTTCTTTTTTTGTCTCAACATTTTTACCCACTTTGAGGTTTAACAATTCTTCCTCCCCTATAGAGTCTTTACAGTGAGTAACTCGGACAAGTGCAAAGAAGAGGTTAAGGGTTTGGGATTTGTGGCTGGAGTCAGGCACCAATTAAGAAGCCGGGAAGCTGACAGAACTGTCTATTTTGCTTTAGAGAATCTTGCCTTTCTTTAGTCAGATTCTTTGCCCCTCTCATAAGTGTACTTCTCAGTTCCAAACCTCAATTCCAAATACTCAGTATATATTTTTTTCTCATTTTAGTTTTTGAATCTTACTAAATGGTGCTCAGGTGCTCCTGAATCTATGTGCATGAATCAATCCTGGAGGTGCTAAGGGGACCATAAGCAGTCAAGGGATTAAACTAGATTCCCAAAGGCAAGTCCCTTTATTCCTGTTTTCTTTCTGTGAAGTTTCTCTGGTTCTATCCTGCAGAGAGCTGATTCAAGCCAACAGGATTTTAATTCATGTTGCCTTCCCCACGTTATTTCTTTAACATTGTATTTTCTATTTTCATGCTACTAATTGTTTGCGAGCAACCGAAGGAGACAAGTTTGAAATTTTTACTTTTACGTTAGTTGTTTAATGGAGAGTTGGAAGATGGAGGATGCTGATGGCAGTATTAGCATCCAGCACACTCTCCTTCATCATGAACCATTGGAACAGGGAATCCTGGAATCCTGATGGTCTCCCTAGTTTGCCTATTTAAATGTTTCCAGTGACTTAAAACCACATGTTTTATGTTAATGGAAAGGAACAATAATTTTAGTCATCCCAAGTCTGGCAAATCTTTTACTTAAGGATGTAAATTCACTCTTGGGCTTAAAAAAAGTCATTGTATGTCAGTACCTGTGTTTAGAACAAGGGTTGATTTTGGAAAATTATTTTACTTTAAAAGGAAGACCACATAGAAAAAATGTGTGGGAACTCACGGTTCAGTATTACACTGGTGTGATTAATTCCATGTAAGATTATCTTTTAAGTTTATGAAAAGCAGATATTTTAATGTCACTACACAGGAAAACTAATGTGCATAAAAAGTTCTGAGATATGTCAAGTAAAATAATAGATTTTTGACAAAATACTTGAGAGAAAACTCTCCTTTAAAGCCTTTTCATAGAAGGCTACACTAAGTTTAGTTCTAGAATTCCAATTATACTGCATTTTGAAGTTGAGATGACAGTTGCTTTTCCTAATTATAATTATGATCCTATTTACTTTCTAGAATAGTATCAGGGAGTTGTTTTTCTTTACTTATGAAATAGCATCAGTGGTTATCATTTACTAAAGATAGATGATAAGAAACAACACTTTTCTCATTAGCATTAGAGTAACTATGTATTTTTAGTTAATTTTATAACTGTAAATTATATAATTATATAATCATGCCCATTAGACATTATTTTGATATATGTGGAAATAGAGAAAGGGACAACTATTATTGACAAAGAAGATATAACCTATATACCTCTAACTAGAATGATAGTTGATTTTGGAGCGTGGAAATAAAATAAAATTAAAAAAGGAGGCATACACAGGTGAAGGAGGGTGCTCTTTTCATGACTGAGGCCTGACTGGAAACATGTTTGTAATTTTGAAATTATTTTAAATAGAACTTAAAATTAAAAAAATAAATTAGTTTAACTCAAAAAAAAGGAGGCATAAGAGATGAAGAAGAAAATGGTTATATCTTGCCTAGTAAGCTATGGTTTCTGGGGTGCTGACACTAAAATTATATCCATTCTTTGTACAAAGGTCCTGCTATAATTAACTAATTCTACTGGTCAATTTTTATGTATACCATATCTGATGCAGGAGGTGAATTTCATTCTGTTCTTTTGCTGTTACTATTTGTTTGTGTTTACTCATAGCCACTCCTCATAATTTTGTTTTCTAGAGAAAGCCAGAGGAGAATTCTGGGAATAATTGAGCCAGTGACCACAGCAGCAGAGGGAGACTTTCACTCAGGTTGCTCTGCCAGGCTGGTCCAGAGACGAGAACATTCCATGTGGGTAGCAGGCAGACATTTCTGCTAGCAATCTGGAGAAAACAGGACAGACAGTTGGCCTTCTCCAGCCCAGTGTGAAATGTAGCTTAACAAATAACCTACGGAAAATCTTCATAAATATTATCAGCTGATTTGTTCCATGTTTGCACGTGGATTTATAGACCTCCAGGTTCAGAAAGCATTAACTGGACTCATCATCAATCTTGGACTTATAAGACTTTGTAAGAGCAATATTTCTAATGTATCTTTTTTGGCTTCGAGCCATTCAATGAGTTGGCACAAGGCTCTGTTTTAACATTCCAAGGTATCAAAGTTTTCTGTTTGACAGAACAGGTAAGTATATAGAATTTCTCCCAGGTAAATGGAAATTAGATTGGATATTTTATATAGTTAATATATTAGGTGGGTTATATCTTAGCAATGTGCATAGAATCTATTAAGTTCAACCATTCTTACTTACTCAAGTAAGTATCCTTCAGATATCTTTCACATGATAACAAATTGGTGTCACAATGTTGTTCTGATTGTGGAATCCTGTTTAATCATTTTATAAACAAAAATACCCATCTACTTCTTATGAGCGGGGCACTTCTTTTTTAAAAAAATCAAATTAAATTTATTTTTAATAATATTTTAATTTAAGCACCATGATTACAAACATGTTTGTAGTTGGGTTTCAGTCATAAAAAAGAACATCCCCCTTCACCAGTGCAATCTTGTTGCCCTAATGCCTACATATGTTTCCTTCCCCCAATTCCTGCCTGTATTCAAGACAGGCATTCTATTTCTATTTCTTGTGGTAAGATTCAGATCTTGGACTGGTCCTTCCAGCCCTCATCTCCATTGTCTCTGAGTATTATTACAATACTGTCTTTTATTTTTCTTAAATCCCACGTATGAGTGAGACTATTCTGTGCCTATCTTATTTAAATCATTGTTATTTACAAAGTCCTTCATAATTGAGTTTCAGACATACAATGAATCAAGGCAAATGTTAACTCTCTCCACCAAAGTTCTCCAAATGCATCCCATAACATTCTCCTTGCCCTAGCCTGCCAGTATAATGGGCCCATTTTAAATTTAGATGGTTAAAGCTTTTGTCTTTTGATTCCATTGTTGTTGCCTTTGGCTTAGATATTTATTTCTGTCCTTTTTTACTCCACCATTGCACCTGATACCATTTGGCCCATGACCCCATCTTTTTGTGTTTGCTTTCTCCTCCTAGACTCAATTTTTTCCTTCTCCTTGCTATACACTGGGGAACTACCACATATAAGTAATATCATTCTATATTTATCATTCTTCTGGCTTACTTCATTTGACATAATATCTTAAAATCTCATCCATGTTACAGCAACTTACATGATTGCATCATTACTTAAAGATATATAGTATTCCATTGTACACACATGCCACATCTTCAAGATCCACTGATCTATTTTTTGACATCTAGGTTGATTCCAAATCTTAGCTATTGTATTGAGTGTTGCAATGAATACCAGTGTGCATAAATCCTTTTAGATCAATGTTTTTCTATCATATGGATAGGTAGCAATAGTGAGATTTCTGGGTCTTATGGCAGCTGAATTTTGAGTTTACTGGAAACCCTTCAAATCATTTTCTATAGGAATTGACCAGGCACCATTCTTACCAGCATTGAATGAAAGTTCCTTTCTCACCACAGTCTTCCAACAATGGTTATTCCCAATATTTTTGATATATGCCATCCTCACTGATGTAAGATGATATCTTTCTTTTTCTTGATTTGGACTTCCCTAATGATAAGTGAGCATTTTTTTTCATGTGGAATAGTGACATGATAATGTTGGATACACAAGAGTGTTTGCATTCAATTGCTAAATTTAGCTCTATATAGCCATTGCCTTTCCACCACCACAAAATTCCAGAAATAAAACTCAAAGTAGGAACATTGACTACCACTACCAGTATTCCATTGAAAGGGTTGGGAAATGAGTCAGGAAGGATTCTATACATAGAAATTCTCTTGTGTCCGGGCAGCATCACAGAGTGTCAGAAGTCACATGAAAATATTATGCCAATCTACTTGGGGACTGGAGAGAGATTTTTTTATTTCTGATTACTTAGAGACCATTGACCTGGCACAGTTAAATAGTTAATTACAGTCTAGAAATGCAGTGGGGGAGAGGATTCAGCATTGACTATGAATGGGATGGAGGAGTGTTTCCAAGATTTAGTGGTAGCGAAAACTTTGGTTGACTCTCTAGCTGAGATGTTCGTATTGACTGAAAGCCTAATCATTCAATTGTACTCAGGTAAGGTGAAAGTTAGTTCTCTTGAGGATTAGTCTCCAGCTGTACCTCCCAGTTTTGTTCTAAGTGACTAGGATAGGCACATTGTTCTTATTTTCATCTCTTCACAAGACATTTGTTCTCACTGTTCTCTAATTTTAGTGAACAAGGTTTATTTGGCTTGTTGATGCCATAAACCTATCCAGAAAATCACAAATTCATATAATTAGGTTCATAAAATTATGGACCTAACTTTGTGTTTGTTTGGGGGCCACTACTGGTGGCACTCAGGGGTTACTACTGGCTCTATGCTCAGAAATATCTCCTGGTAGTCTTGGAGGATCCTATGAGATGCTGAGGAGCAAATGTGAATGAGATGCACGCAAGGCAAAAACCCTATCCACTGTGATATCACTTCTGCCCCCAGTAGACCTAATTTTTATCTGATTCTTAGAACTGGGATAAGTCACTTTACCTGCATTAGGTTGTAATATTTCCAGATAGTTCTAGAGTTAGAATCTTGCAGTGTCATCACAATCTATAGACCACGTACCTAAATCTTCTTCAAACCAATCTTTTCAAGTAGGAAACACACAGGAAGAGAAGAAAAAGCTGGTTTTCACATTCATATGGCACCTAGTCTTACTTGCCTATGTGATAAACATCCGGAACATGAGATCAACCTAGATAAAAGGAAAATTAAAGCCCACTTGGTATTGTACATTGTGGTAACAATTTTAAATTTTGTATGAACTTGCTTTCATTTTGGACTCAAGTTCCTGTCTCCTAATCCCTTTAGGTTATCAAATAGTAGGGGGAAAATGGCTTCATCAAAGCTCCCACAGCCTAAATGAGTTACAGGCATATCTTACATATGTATGCTCTGGTCAGCACAGCTTTTTCAAAGTTTCCCTTTTAATAAGTCTTTAAGAATTCTTGCTTTGTATGTGGAAACTTTCTCCACACCTCATGTAGATTGGTATTTCTTTTTCTTTTTTCTTTTTTTTTAAATCAGCCTGGGTTGTACATCCTGACATGCTTAAACTGAATGCAGAAATGGTGCTGCAGAAATAATTATTCCATGCATGCATCTGAGATTTACTCCCACTGTTCAACCCCATACACATTGTTCTCATTTCCACTCTTCACAAGACATTTGTTCTTTTCACTGTTCTCTACTTTAAGTGAATGAAGTTCATCTGGTTTGTTGATGTTATGAAATATGGAATTCCCATATTAATGGCTCCATGATCATATGGGAATACTTTAAGCTTTGTCTTTGCTCTGATGCAGCCTAACCTTGCATCCGATAGAATGAGTTAACATGATATTAAATTACTCCTTTTTGTCATCCGCATTCTTTATTTTCAGAGGACCATTGTCTTACTTCCTATTTGGGAAATAGGTGACTTCAACCCTGAAAACGGAGACTTCATGACATTTCGTGTGGAGTCTGACCTTTCTAGGCAATGATTGAGATCAATGTCTTACGTTAGACTTTGCAAGAAGGGAGTTCAAAGTGGCAATGGAGGGAGTCCAATGATTTTTTTTTTGTTTTGATCAAGTTAATCAGATAAAACAGAACAATGGTCCTAAAAGAAAACCTATCAGAAATCTTCTCAGCCATCCCAAACAGGTCTGCTATGTTTGCTAGAATGATATTCCTGTTGCTCAAGATAATGTAATTCTCTAACTAGGTGAGAAACTTAGCTGGTGAAATTTGTATTTTAACTAACTATAAGCTGGTATATGTGGAGGAGTACAACTCCATGTAAGAACCAAGTAATTAAGACTTCCCTCATTCTACTTTTCTTCCCTGTAAAACAAAGCTTAACAAATCAGTCAAGGTGAGACCTAAGTTATAGTACAGAGGATAGGGCTCTTTCATGCCTTATTCACTGTAAACCCTGGTTCAATCCCTGGTACTCCTTGTGGTCTCTTGAGCAGCAAGGAGTGATTTTGGAGCACAGAGCCAGGTATAATCCTTGATTACTGCCAATTGGTGGCCCTAGAAAACAAAACAAAACAAAAATAAAAAAGAAGACAAAAAAGACAAAGGCTGGAACACTGTTTCTCAAACTTGAGTGTGATGATCAATAGGTAATGAAATGACTGCATCCTGTTTCTGGGGTAGGTCAAGGTGTATGGGGAGACACAGGAATTTTGCATTTCTCACAAATTTCCATCATATGCCGATGTCTAACAGGACATGGGGGCATTTATTTCAGAACCATTGGGCTCTTAGACCCAGAGAGGCTTGGGGGCCGGAGAAATAGCACAGTGGTAGGGCATTTGCCTTGCAAGCAGCCTACCCAGGACCAATGGTGTTCGAAAACTGGCATCCCATAAGGTCTCCTGTTCCCTCCAGGAGCGATTTCTGAGCAGAGCCAGGAGTAACCTTTGAGTGTTGCTGGGTGTGCCCCCAATATAAAAGAACTGGAGGTTCTATATGAGCAGCCCCTCTACCTTGACTTTAATTTAAAATACAATTGCTGATTCAGAAATGCCCAAAGCTGAATTCAACTCACCATGAAAATTTGTGAATTCTCAAAAATGGAACTAAAATATATCCATGCCTTTGACCATAGAATGTTTTTCTTTCTTTCCTTTATTCACTCACAGAGACTTCTTGCTCCAATTTCTGGAGCAAGAATGCCAACATTTTAGCAAGCCCGTTAAAAAGAGAGCTTCTTCCAGAAAGAGGGGACACGAGGCTTGCACCTCAATATGGACAGTCTTGAGAAAGTGAGGCACCCGACTTTCCCAGGGTCTGGAATGAAACACACATGTTCTGATGTACAGGAACCTTTCAGGAAGCTCTGTGTAGACACCAAGCTGCCTATGAAAGAAACTTGGGTAGGGTGTGAGCTTCCAGAGAAAAACCCAACCAGACTCAACCTCTTTTATATTTAAAGGATGGTTTCCAGTACAGGACTTGGATCATCAGGGACTGATTCTTTCATGCTGTGTGAGGCTCCAGAGAAAAAGTCACTGCAGAGCAGGGCTACTGGTCTCCTCTCAACAGTCCATTCCAAGGGTCCATCGTCAGAAATATAGACATCCAAGAAATGAGTAAAGTTAGCTAGAGAGTCAATAGTCTCCTCAGTCAATAGTCTGAGGGGAGTAGTGGAAATGGGATCTAAGGATTCTGAATTTCTAAATTTCAAGAATGCTGGCACCCTTAGGAAATGACCTAAAAGTGAGCGGGTGCATATTCATTTTTGTCTTTCTCTTCTTCGGGAATAAGATAGCCTAGCTAGACCTTGTATTAGCTTCCTCTACAATACATACCCCTTTTTGAGATATAAAAACTTACATAGGCCCAATTAGCATTAGATAGGTATCTGCATTTTTCCCTTGTTGGTTGTTCCTGAACAATAAATACAGTATTGTACATTGAGAACAGTCAGAACTCTAGGTCACTGAGGCTGGGAGACCCTGACATTACTTTTCTCGCTTATCTTTGTTTTGTTTTCCTTTTTTCCTTTTTCCTTTCCTTTTCTCTCCTTTCTTTTCTTTCACTTTCCTTTTCCTTTCCTTTATTTCTCCTTTTACTTCTTTTGTATGGGCCACATCCAGCAGCACTCAGGGGTTACTCTTGTCTCTGTGCTCAGAAATCATTCTGGGCAGGCTCTGGGGACCATACGTGGTGCTGGAGATCAAACTTAGGTTGGCTGCCTACAAGGCAAATGCCCTACCCTCCATGCTATCTCTCTCCAGACCCTGTCTTGTTTTTGTTTTTAATTTAATTTTATTTTATTAAAACCATTGTGATTTACGAAGTCCTTCATAGCTGGGTTTCAGACAAAAATGAATCAGGACCAACCCATCACCAGTGTGTACCTCCCTCCATTAATCTTCCACAAGTTAATCCCATACCACTGCCCCATCCTCCAACACCATCCAGGCTGCCAGTATAAACAGGTCCATTTAAAGTTTAGATGGTTAGAGTTTGGGTCTCTGGATTTCACTGTTATTGACTTTGGTTTGGATATATTTTTTTTTTCAATAACCACCAATACACCTAAGACATTTGAAAGCCCTTTGTGCCCATCCTTTCATATACCTATCTTATTTTCATAATCATTGTGGTGCCCTGTTTCAGGTCCGTTCACCCAGGACTGATACCCAGCAACCCAGTATAGAGTTGCCAGGTCTGTGTCTTCAAAGAGGAAACTCTCCTCTGCAAAGACACAACAGGATAGTATTGACTGAGTCACAGACTTACTTAGTCCTTCTGGCCCTTGCTTCTGGTCTATGCTCATCCACTTTCCTGGGGAGCTTGACCCAGACAGCCCAAGTACTTTGGCTGTTGGAACCGTGAGTTCTCCGTTATTCCACTGACCAAAGGCTGAGGCCAAAACTCCATGCGTTTCGCAGACAATCTCTCTCATACCTCCACCAAGAGGCTCCTGATTAAGATGTAACCTAGGGACACCAGTGCCCATTTAGCGGCGTCTGGGTGGCAGCTTTGTTCCCCCGAGATTATGAAACGGGCATTCCTGCTTTCTACATTAGTCTAATAAGCTTGGAAAATGGGCTTCTGCCTCCGAGGAGCTGCTCGTAAAGCTGAAGGCCAAAACCTCAGACCGTGGGAAATCCTCCAGCCCTTGGTGCCTGCTGGGGCGGTGGGCTGGGATGCAGAACTGCCTTCCCCCCTTCTTGCTAATATCTGCTGCTCTTTTCCTACCAACAACTGAACTTCCCTGGAAGGCGCAGAGAATGGGCCTGGTGTCTGTTTGGGCTTGGAATTTAACCAACTCCCTAATCTAAGGCAGATTTGAGTTTTAAAGAAAATCTCCAGGGAGAACTGGTTTAAGACTATGGTCACTTGTGGTGCTTCGAACTACTGACCATTGGCACCATATTCTCTGCCATCACTTCCCATCCACCGACTCATTTTCTCACCTGTTGTCTCCATCTCTTTCCGTTTGGGGTCTGCCCTAGGGGTGTGATCTGTCAGTTGCACAGACTCTTCTGTCCATTTGTCTTCTAATGCTCTGAATTTACTGTTGAGACAGCCAATGTGTCTTGTAGACACACAGTTTGATTGCTGTCTCTCTCCCCACCCCACCATGGTCTTCCATACACTCCCAAGTTTCCAAGGGTACCTACATTCCAGGTAGTATCTCTACAACTGCCTAAATGTTCTATCCTCCAGGAGTGTGACCTCTCCAAGTGGAAAGGACCCCCTTCTTTCCTCTAACCCAAGAAGATAACTGTCAACACCAAGGAACCCCCTTAATTAGAATTTAGTCCTGGACTATTTATCTTCTTTCATCACTTAATTCACCTTCCTAGTAAGCCCACGTACATGGTCCCTCTTGCCCATCTTCATCTTGCTGTAACCCCATGGCACACTCATCATTTGCTTGAGCCTATTGCTCTGACTCTGCCATTCCTGGTCTGCCAAAGAGGCTCCCCTGTAGTCTTTCTACTGAGTTTAAAAAGTATAAAGAGGGCAGAGACATAGCACAGTGATAGGGCATTAGCCTTGCACATCACTAACCCCTGAGCCAGGAGCAATTTCTGAGCACATAGCCAGTAGTAAATCCTGAGCACCACAAGCGACTTAAAAAACAAACAAATGGGGCCCGGGAGATAGCATGGAGGTAAGGCGTTTGCCTTTCATGCAAAAGGTTATCGGTTCGAATCCCGGTGCCCCATATGGTCCCCCGTGCCTGCCAGGAGCAATTTCTGAGCATGGAGCCAGGAGTAACCCCTGAGCACTGCCAGGTGTGACCCCCCCCAAAAAAAACAAAACAAACAAAAAAACAAACAAAAAAACAAGAAAAAGGAAAATAGGGACAGAGAGTGATGGTCTGAGAGTTAACACAGCAAATAGGATATTTGCCTTACTCACAGCCAACCAGCGTTCAATTCCTGGCATCTCATCTGGTCCCCTGAGCCTGCTAGGAATAATCCCTGAGCCCAGAACCAGGAGTAATCCCTGAGAACTGCCGGGTGTGGCTCTCAAACAAACAAACAAACAAGCAAACAATAAATAAAAAAGGACAGAGAGATTGCACAGGGGTTAAGGTACTTGCTTTGCATGAAGCTCACATCCCTAAAATCTTAAGCACTACATGATCCCATGAGTACTGCAAGCTGCAAGCACCTCCTAACACTTCTGGGTGTGGCCTCTAAACAGGCTAACTAAATGTTAAGTATGAAGATAGAGGCCAACCTCTGCACATCTGAAAAACTTGGATCAACTGGGATGCGACATCCCTTCATGAGGTTCTCTCCATTCAAGCTCCACACAACTGACAGTGCTTCACAACCTTCCCTGCTCTGGGTCTCAGCTCTACTACAGCTATTCTCATGGGCTGGGCCATGGGGTTTCATGCTAGTTGTATGGTACTACTATGGCTACTTTTCCAATCAATTCTCAAATGTGGGCCCCTTCTCAGTCTTCTCCAGTCTCTCCCAGCTATGCCTTCCGGCCCAAGCTCAGAGTTTCAAGCCCCTAATTTCATTAGTGCACTCAGCTCATCAAAGTCAGTGTTTGTTTTCCTCCTTAGGAAGTGGTGTCCTTGAAAGCAGGCAGCTTAATTCATTCAACTTAGTACCTAGTGCCAACACTGTAAGCACTTGAGAAGTGTCTGGGTCTGTGTGTATGGTTGGAGGGTGTGTGTCACCTGTCTTATCCTGGGAGTTGTTTAAACAGTGGAGGAACCACCTGCCATTTCAATACTTCATAGCTTTGATTTTCTCTTTTGGTTTTTTGGATCACATCCAACATGGCTCAGGGGCCTTTCTCAACTCGGTTCTGGAGAGACCAGAAGACACAGATCGTGCGGGGTCTTGACTTCAAAGCATGCATTCCAGCCCAGTGAGCAGTTTCTCTAGCCTCAGTAACTGATATTGTTGAACTTGACTCTTCATTCACGTTCCTTTCTGTAAATTGGGTTTAGTTAAAGGACATTCGGGGGATTAAACCAGCCTACAAATAAAAGGCTAAGAATAATGGCCAGTACTTAAGTAACTGTTTCTATCATTAGCTTTATTCCTGAACATTCCCAGAAAAAATGTAGCCATTCCAGATATTCATGGATGGATTCAGCATGATTGCCAAACATAGACACACACGCACACACACACACACACACACACACACACTATTGCTTTACTAGACACATAAAATAATAAACATACTCTCTGAGTATATTCTCAGAAACAGAGGTAGAAGGAAAACCCCTATTGCTCCAGATGAGAATGACTGCATTTCTGCATCTGTTTCTCACTGATTGCACAAATTCCTGACTACACATTGAACAGCACATTTCATGTGGGCAGAACTGGGACTTGGGGAAGCAGGGAATCAGCCAATAGAGTTCAGGTCACTGTGGGCAGACACCTGTAGCCCTCGGGAGAGAGAGAGGATGTGGTTTTATGTGAAAGACAAGTCAGCTCATGACTAAGTGGTGAAAAGTAAAGGCCGGGAGTCATGGTGCTGCCAGTCTTGGTGGTTAGGTTTGTGGTAGACAAGGAGACTCTTGGAGTGACCTTTCAGCCCTACAGACACAGACACAAACCTGTTGCAAGTGGTCTTGTCAACAAATGACTTGTTTGATGAGCTAGAAAGGACTTGGAGTGACCTGGGAAGGAAGAGAAAAAAGATATCACAATGGCCTTGGTGAATTTATTAGTCAACAAGTTTCTCCCTCTTCTACAGTAACCCAAATTTTAAGAGGGACCCAGTACTCAATCTATTCAAGTATGACTGCATGGGTGTAACATTGAAAGTTAGTGTAGGGGCCCGGGAGATAGCATGGAGGTAAGGCGTTTGTCTTTCATGCAAAAGGTCATCGGTTCGAATCCCAGTGCCCCATATGGTCCCCCGAGCCTGCCAGGAGCAATTTCTGAGCATGGAGCCAGGAGTAACCCCTGAGCACTGCCGGGTGTGTCCCCCCCCCAAAAAAAATAAAGTTAGTGTAAAGAATTGGGGGGAGAGGCCTTAGAACACTCTCTTTGGGTAAAGCACCACCACACCAAGCCTAGGACTTGGGAGTCAGCAGTTTTCAAGTTCACACACACACACACAAACACACACACAGAGTGACCATGATCCCTATAACAGAAGAAATGTGCAAGCACCAGTGACAAGAGTGTCAGTACCCCTCAGATCTCCTCAGAGCACGTGCACAAACAATGCAACAAAAACAAAGTGCAACTGAGCTCCACCAACTCTGACATCAAGCCTGAACAATTCTGGTTTTCTTGGCAAAGTCTACATTGGAAAGAGAAGGATGAAAAACAGAAAATACATCGGAAGGAAATGCTCAGGAACATTTCTTACCTGCAGTATTGCCAGGGC
>PVKC010005256.1:0-33562 GCA_004027635.1 Crocidura indochinensis | reverse complement strand
ACTGCCTTCTCAGTAGCTTCTGCCCATTCATCAAGACTTTCTCAGGTTTCTGGAAGTTTCTCCATGATCGTTCTTTTGTCTGAGGCTGATTCAAGTTTTTTTTTTTTGTTTGTTTGTTTCAAACACTAATCATCAGGAAGGCTGTGCTGTCAGTCTTCATCTTTCTTACAGACTCTCATTCCTTTTTCTCTGTGTACACCAGCAGCAGTCTTCCCTCAACTCCAAAGGGCAGTATTCTGGGCAAAAATCCTCTTATAGAGACTCACCAACCCCATCCACACATCCAGAGAATAAGACACCTTTGTGTATTAAATTGAATTATAAGTTACAAAAATATTGAAGATATGAAAGTGGTACAGGCTTCACAAGTAATAAAATATGCACTACTCTATTAAATTCTATGCATGTCATAATTCTTAAAAAACACCATTATTTTCCCTTTCAGATCTATTTGGAATGATTATAATTTATGCTGCAGCCCTTTTATGTGATTAAACAGTTTTGAGTTTAATCTGCATGAGCAACTTATTTCATCACTTTCTTGACTCTAGATAGTCAACGAAACAGCTAGCCTGGATTAGTGGTGTTTGCTGATAGCTGTAGTGAAAATGCTTCTCTTTGTGGCCTATAATTGCTACCATGAGATCCCAGATGTGCAATTGAGAGAGTGCTCAGTAGCTCATTCCAGGGTTTTTTTCTGCCACTGATAAATGCAACAGATAATATAAGCATAAATAATGGCAAATGCTATAAAGCAATTAGGAATATGAAGTTTTATATTCTAGCATCATGTCTAATAGAGTTTATTAAAATGAAAGTTTATTAAAAATAATTCAAAAGAGTGGTTGTGGGTTTTATTTTCAATCTAATCCTTGGTCTTTGGGTCACACACAATGATGCTCAGAGCTTACTTTTGATTGTATGAATAGGTAATTTTTTATCAGGGTTTAGGAAGTCTATGTGTACTGCCTGGGATTCCAAGCAACTGTACTTCCTGCTGTACTATCTCTCCAGCCCCATATGGCTTTTTAATAGCTAATTGACAAGACATGTCTTTCGGAAAAGACATCAGTCAGCATCTCGGATGGGATTCTAACTGGGGCTCAACTAGAGATATAATTTGAATGTATTAGGGGAGTCCAGAGAAGGTAGAAATTTATTTGAATAAAGAATTAAGAAAGAATATTAAAGTTTATCTCTAAATGACGACCATTTCTTGTGAATTTTAGTGCTAGTTTCCCCCAAAGAATTTTTATATTCTAAGCACTTTAATCTGATTATAGATACTCAAGATATTCACTGATTCAGTATTCTTAACTTCTTATACATATGAACTAAAAAAATTGGGGGGTTAAGTTATTTAAGTATAATTTTTAAAAATAATGTAACCCTGTGTCAATCTTTATTGGCAGTGTCAAAGCACATGGCATACTGTATAACTGTCTTGCATGTACTAAACAGAAAATGTTGAAGTAACTCAGGTTGTTGGAACTAGGATGAAGATAATTGTATTGACAAAGACTATTTGGCAGGACAAGTGACAGTCATTAGACTGTGGGAGGTAAGTCCTGGCTCAGTCCATTGTGGAGTAGGAGAGGCTAGAGACTCATTAGTGCAGTGGTCAGAGCTCCTGCTCCTTCTATTAAAAAGGAACACAGTAGTAGACCCCGTTGCATGACTGTCTTAGCTGTGTGTGCAGTTTAGAATTTGATGCAAGTTGTCCTCATCTTCATTATTCTTAGTGCAAATCACCAATATCTTGTTCATCCAAAGATCTGCAAATTGCATAAGCTGTGCAAGGAAAATGTAGCACATTCTGTTGGTGCTAGACAAGTTTTCTGTCTTGTTTGAATTGCTCCTTGTAGTTGCACAGTCTGAATGTGAATTTTATTTTTCCATTGCAGCAAGTAGGCGAGAGGAGGTGGTGGATTGCAGAATCACTCCATCACACATACATGAACCACACACACTCACATTTATGTATAACACATGCAACCACATATTACATGTGTATATATGCACCAGACATGTGCACAAGATACCACAATGCACTCGTCTGTGTGCATTTGTCACATGGTATTGCATGAATTCACCTGCATATATGCATGTGTCACAGTACACACATATACTCACACATCATATAGCATAATGCAACATTCACGCACAATCACACACCACAATGCATTCATGTATATGCAACGCCATTCATATATGCATACACACATGTGCAGTACATGTACACATGCGCAACACACATGCACTCGTTCATGTGCACATGCACTCATTACACCAAACATGCACCATGGTATGATCACAGAAAAAGATGCTGGTTTTATTTTGATTTGAAGTGTTTTTTTTATTTTGGGGGTCACACCTGGTGGTGCTTAGAGGCTATACCCAGTTCACAGCTTGAGAAGATGTTCCCAATAGTGCTAGGGTAGAGGACATGTGTTGGCAGAGATCAAATGAGAGGCTCTTGAATACATGCTTTTGGCTTTAAAAAGCTCATGCTGGGGCCCGGGAGATAGTATGGAGGTAAGGCGTTTGCCTTTCATGCAAAAGGTCATTGGTTCGAATCCCAGTGCCCCATATGGTCCCCCGTGCCTGCCAGGAGCAATTTCTGAGCATGGAGCCAGGAGTAACCCCTGAGCACTGCCAGGTGTGACCAAAAAAGAAAAAAAAAAAAAGCTCATGCTGAGAAGGGTTTGGGAAATGTATTCTCAATGTGGCTTTTGTGCCTTTCCTTCTCTAGAAGATTTGTCATATTTTCATTAATTCCTTGACATCCTGCCTTAAGTTACCTCAATTTTATGATTATCCTTCATATATGTTTCTTATTTGGTGTTACTTGTGCAACTAAGGAAGTTAAAGGTAAATCAGGAAAGACAATTGGTTATAATATAAAAAAGTCTTCCTAGAATCTTAATGGGTAGCTTTTTATAATATCAGTGTAAAAAAGAAGACATTTGAAGAAAGGCCTTTATTGCAAATGTATGGTAGCTTATGTTTAAGCTTAATCCAGGGCATTTCTACTGCATAAGTTCTTTGAATTTTGCCCTTTATTCTTCTAGACCCTCTACCTTTCTATTAGAATATCCTCTAATAGAGTAAGAATTTTTGCTTGTTCTGTTCACTACTATTTCCCTAAACATGAAGTAAATGCCCAGTGCCTATTACGAGCTCCATAAATATTTGTTAAATAAACAGATTCGCTTCAGCTGTAGATAGAGTGAAATGATGGCTGTGTTACATTTGTAATGTCAGAAAAATCATAAATGTCGTTTAGGCTAGTTCGAGAGCATTAGAGCTTGTGCCTTTCAACTTAGTGGATTTGTGACAACTGTCAAAATCACAGACCAGCATTCTGTCTCTTCAGCAGAGCCTGGCCGTGTATGGCTTGGACTTCAGCACTACAATGATTTGAGCAGCCACGTAGATGGTACACATGGCAGCAACCACAGCACCAGGCATCATTGTGGAACAGAGAGTTGTGAGATGCAGTTTTTGTGGCATGGCCCTGTTGTATCCTTGTTTCATTTTCATGCTAGTTTTTCCAAAAACATCACATTGAAACTGACCTGCGTATGAGGTTGATGATAGTTGTTCCAATAGTCATATTAACTAAGAAAACCGACTTTTCTGTAGATTCATTGTGCTGATCATTACACCTTATTGCTGAGTACATTGTGTTTATATTATTACTTACAAGTGTTGATATCATTACTATGCCATTGCCACTCTAGGCCTTTCAAGTTTTTAGCCATAAAGTACTAGCAAGGCATTGGAGCATTGTAGAAATAGTAGCTGGTTGGCAGGAAACCTTGGTTTGTTAATTAAACTTGGACATTTTCACAGCCCTTGCCTGCTTCTTCATTGTCTAATCTGTTAAATTAGAGCAGGTCAGGATTCTCTGACATTTGTAAATAAATTTATATGCTATAATCTCCCTTTTGGTTCTTTATCTTGAATGAATCTACTTATTGTTTCTGCTCAATGGACACTTCTCAATTTCCTCCCATACTCATATGACCCTATCCTAACCCCCTTTTTGGAGGGTCTCATCCCACAATTCTACTAAGTAACAGGTGGGATTTGGTGCTAAGTTAAGAGCCCAAATTGCCTGTCTGACAGTACCTAAGAGAAACCACAGTAATTTTCTCTTCTTTTCATCCTGATCAGAATCGAAAGTTATTTTTAGCCAAATTAAGGATTAACAAGACTTTTATTAGGTGACAGTGGAAAGCTTAGGCGTTCTCTAAGCTTGAAGCTTTCAACACTAGCTAAATGGTATTTAGGAAAACTATTTTGCTTTCATTAGATCAGCATTTCACTCACTCACTCATTCACTAATTCCACGAGCCTACATAGCATGTACTTAAAGAAGCTTGTCTGTTGGAAGTCAAGACCATAGACTGTGATCATCCCTTTCCTTTTACCCTGGGAACTGTGCCATTAAAGACAAAAGACAGTTATATAAATAAGCAAATCAAAAAAGAGCATGCTAGCTAAGTAGCGTGTGCTGGTTATGAGGATATCAGAAGATTTATAGATTTCTAAATTCAAATTGAAAGAGGGAAGAATGGATGATGGGCAGAGGGGATTTGAATTCATCCTGAAGTCTTTGAGGAGTTCTTCCCTGGAGTTGGAGTGACGTCGCAGTGGCAAGGCATTTACTTTGCACACGACTGACCTAAGACAGACTGTGGTTCAATCTCTGGCATCTCATATGATTTCCCAAGCCAAGAGTGATTTCTGAGCACATAGCCAGGAGTAACCCCTGAATATCAATGTGGTCCCCAAACAAAAAACAAACAAACAAGAAAAGAGAAGTTTTTCCATTAACTTATTGGCCATGTTCTGTCACCACAGACTACATAAAAGGGACAATGAGAGCATATCAGAGGAACCTCTCACTCTGGTGTCAAGGGACTATGTCCAGCCAGGGAAAAGTAGAGAGTAACATAGACACTATCATGACAGGAGGTTCAGATGAGAGAGAGGGGGATAAAAACAACATTATTCCAAAGAAGCAGAAAGCATCACAGACTGTAGAGATGAGGGAGAGTGGATATAAATTCAATCTAAAGCAGATTAAAGGTTTAGCCGAATTCCATTTCAGGAAATAGAAAGTTAGAATGACTCAAGAATATTCTAGGTCCGAATATCAGAAATAATAGAAGTTCCAGAGAGGAAGTAATACAGCTCTCCAGAGGAAGTTGGGTCACAGTAGGGAGATTGATTCTACTGGAGAAGAGAAGTTAGCTATAAACAGCCAGGCCCGTGGATGGGTCTAGAGTTTTTAAGATTTCCCATGTCATGTTAAGGCATGTGGTGCTTTATGGAAGCACCAGCACAAGTTAAGAGGTTGAGTCTTGACATTTAGCTTTTACACGGGAACATGATCTACTCATGTCTCTGAACTTCACTAACCTGTTCAGTAGCGGGAAGAACATTTCTTTTTCTGGTTATTTCAACCCATCAAGGAAATGAGAGGTACTGAGCAGAATTTCAAAGATTTGTGTGCTGGAAATACAGGACTTTATAGAACCAAGTGAATTCAATAACAGAGTAATCATCAAAGACAGAAAAGCTGGAAAAATATGAGAAAATGAAGGGAACCAACTACTGCAATTCAGGAAAATGAAATCTGCACCATAAAGTGACTAAAGCAACAAGGCAGAACTGAAGGATCCAAAAAATGAGTAAACATTTTAGGATGTCTTGCTTTAGGATGTCTTTGGTACAAACAAGAAAGGTTGCATTCGTTTTTTCATTATTCAGTAAGTAAATATTTATAGAATGCCTTCTCTATATCAGAAACTATTAAGTACTATTTATTTGTATGGCTCTTAAAATGCCACTTATCTAAAATATAAATCTACTTTCTTTGGCTAGCTCTTGATCTATTTACTTTTGGAATTATCTAATTGAACATTTGTCATCATTCTCTTGCCCAAACTCTTCAGAGAATCATTTTATTTATTCTGTGACTGAAAAGAAAAGTTACTTTTCCACTTGTCTGATGTTTCAAGCTCTGTCAAGATTTAGAATAGTATTTCTTTGCTTAAAGTAGTAATTTATAAAATACCAAACAGACATGATACAAAATAATATTGTTATTTTTTTAATTTAAGTTTTCATATTGTCACAGGGAAATTACAGTTCTATATGATTATCTTTCAGGCACACAATATTTCAGCACCAATCCCATTACCAGTGACTATAGACCATTAAACTTCACCAGTACCCTCATCCTCTTGTTTTTTGTTGTTTGGCTACACCCTGCCACACTCAAGAATTACCCCCTGGCTCCACATTCAGAAATTAACCTTGGCAAGCTTAGAGGACCATATGGGATGCTGGGAATCAAACCTAGGTTGGTTGTGTACAAGGCAAATACTCTATCTGATGTTCGATCACTCCTGAACCATAAGTGCTTCTCTTATTCTTCATTTTCTTCCCATCCACTTATATGCTTCTAAAATAGAAAGTCCCAAAGATTGTTAGGCATTTATGATTACATTAATTGTTACTGGCTTATTTTAAACATAGCTGTTATAATCCCTTCCAAGCAGACAATAATAATCTGATTTGTTTTGCATAAACAAGTCAAATACATTGGGAATATTCTGCTTGGTGGGGTGAATCAGTGTGTGCAATCAACATAAGAAGTCAGAGTGAGGAAGAGAATAAAGAAGCAAGGAAGGTGGGAGCTGGGTAAATTTTCTAAGTGGACCACAGGCTTCTGAGGGCACTGTGCAGATCCTCTCCTCACTTTTACTTCCACCTCCTGCTTTTTTCTCCCACTTCCAGCAGATTGCAAGGCAGTGAGGACTCCTAGAAATATCTGGTTGTCAGAACAGAGCATGTACAAAACACACGCAAGTCAAGTAGAAGATAAGAGAACCATGCTAAGGACCTATTTTAGAGTATGAGAGAGAATGTGATGAGGGCTTTCTTTGTTAAGGTTGGAAGAGTGTCAGTTTTCCATTGGGAACTTTGGGAGAAAGGTGGAGAAGAGATATTGCAGGAGAGAAATGAAAAATGAGAAAGGAGAGGGATGTATATTTCAGAGTTGGAGAGATGGCAGAAAGGGTAGGACACTGGCCTTACATGTGACTGATCCAGGTTCAGCTCCTGGTACGTTTTGGTTCCCTGAGCACACCAGGAGTGACCTTTGACATGGAGCCAGGAGTGATCCCTGAGCACTGCAGAGCATGATCAAAAAACAAACCAAAAATGAGAAGTACAATCCAGGAGGCTACATGTATCACCAAG
Organism: Crocidura indochinensis; assembly: GCA_004027635.1. Classification (NCBI taxonomy): domain Eukaryota; kingdom Metazoa; phylum Chordata; class Mammalia; order Eulipotyphla; family Soricidae; genus Crocidura; species Crocidura indochinensis. Next base: position 26,284 of record PVKC010005256.1, on the reverse strand, counting down.
GTGAAAGCAGTGATTAAGAGTTCTCTAAGTCTAAAATAATCAATCGTTAACTTAGCTTTTTTTATTCTCTGAAGTAGAATATAAAATTACCACAGCATAGAGCATCCCCTGGTTGCGAGGTCAAAATTCATTCACATTCTGCCTTCATGGAATTTAAGTCACTGTAGGAGATTTAGCTTTCCTCCAACCCATCAAACAAGCGCAGAACAATTTTTACCAAACCTTAGGTTTTTCATTTCATTACAAAGTAATAGGGCTAACATTTCTTAAGCTTCCCTCAAATTAGAACACTTTAAGAACTGTTAGCTCTATTATTTTGTAATGAAAAAAATTCAAAATAAAATATTAGTTAATTTTGATAATGTGCTGAAAAATATCAGTGAATATAGGAACACATGTAATGAGGACTCTAAATTAATTTTCAAATGAGTATTCAGGGATTATAAAAGAGGGAAGTCTGGGGCTCCTGGGATATGTTTGTTTAGCAAGAGGACATAGTATTAATGTAATTTAAATTTTTTCTAGTCTTTAATAAACATTGAAAAGTAATATGGCTCTTTAGTATATAATGTAGTATATAAAGCACACATACATGTAAAATATATATTTTATATATTAGGGACACCCAAGTTAATGTTTTACTTGGTCTTACAGTCCTTACATTCCCTTACAATTATTTCGACAGTGAAAGATTCTTATTAATTCTTGTATCTAGTTACTTACCCCAAACCAATACATATTTTAGAATAGGGGGAAGAAAATTGATGCAAATTTTACTTTTCTAATTATGCAATTTATTTACATGGAATGTTCATGCATGAGAAAATGACATTTGTTAATTTATCTTCATACAAAATATAGTATGCACTTATAAGCATACATATATATCTTAGTCATCTAATCATAATCTTCATCTTAGTCATCATAATCATAATCTTCTTCTGTATAAAAGAATCATATCATTTAAGTCAAGCTATTTTGGGGGGGGGGCACATCTGGCAGTACTAAGGGATTACTCCTGGATCTGCACTCAGTGTTCATTCCTGGCAGTGTTCAGGGGACTATATGAATGACAGGGATTGAACTCAGGTCAGCCATATGCCCTATCTGCTACACTATCACTCTGGCTCCAAAGTCAATCTATATTTTATACAAAAGATTTTCAGGAAAGAAATCACATATTTAATGAATGACAGAATACCAAAGTGTGGTTTGTGATATCAGTGCAGAAATGGATATGGAAATCTATCTTCTTAGGATATAGTACTCTCTGGTTAAGAGTTACCTACATTTTAGAGGCTTAAAAATTAGGGGTGCATATTTGGCAGTATTCAGGGCTTATTCAAGGCTCTGAGCTCAGGTATCAGATCTGACAGTGCCTGGGGGCACCATATGCAGTGCTGGGAATAATACTGGGTTTAACTGCTCATAAGGCAAACACTTTAACACCTGAACGGTCTCTCCAGTTTTTCGAGACAGTCATTGTGGCAGAGAAAGGAAGTTACCTTCCAACCAACTGTTGGTTACGGTAGTCGAATCCTGTCAGAGACTGCTTGAATTCCACTCCAAATTCCCTTTAGCTTCTCTCATCTGTGAAATGGGCATGATGACAATGCTCTCCTAGTGAGATGGTCTGTTGAATGTTTAAGCATTTTCAGAAACTTAGACTGCACTTTGTCAATAAGTAAATCCTCAATGGACTGGTCATATATTAAAACAAGAAGAGGAAGATGTGCAAGCCAATAGAAAGCCATGTTTATTTGTACTGGTAGGTACTTTTATAATCTCAGTTGCTGTTTATTTTTCCTAAAATTAGGATAGTTTTATCGTTATTTGATGCTGAATCATCTCAGAAACTTGTTTCTACTTTATTTTCCCTTTTATTTTTTTATTTTAAGGCAGCACTGGGTGGGGCACAGGTGTATCTGGGGACTCTGAGCTTGCACCCAGGGGTGCAAAACATGAGAGGCATGTTCTCCTGAGGATGAACCAAAGACCTCCTTTTGCAGACTGCACTCAGTTCTCTGAACTCCCTCTCCAAACCTTTCTCTTTGGGGGGTGGAGAGGGGAGAGTGGAGCTTGCTACATTTTATAAAACCTGAATATGGCAGATGGTTTACAGAGCAACCTAAGGACTTTTTCCTGATTATGTTCTCATCCGGAAAGCTGCTCTACTACTATGGGGATAAATGGTTATGGCTTTGCTGTGAAATTGATATTGTCTCTTCCAGAAGGCTATAGAACTGAACAAATACTGGCCAGAAGTAACCTCATGCTTTTCCAAATGGAAGGTCAAAATTAAGATAAAGGATGATTATTTTTTTTGCTCCTAGTTGCTCAGTGATCATCAGATTTTATAATGACAGAGAGGAAAAGACTGTATATGTAATCTCATGTAATACAAAAACAAAATAGAACAGACAAAATCCTTCCCTTTTATCCTATAAACAGACCAAACATTTAGGTCATTAATTTGCTCTCTCATTCATCAAAATAATTTTTACTGAATATTACATTATTTAATGTTACAATTCTACTTCCCCCCAAGATACATTAGAGAGGTTCAAGATTATTGACCTATAAGTCTTAATAATCCTTTTGCAATTACATAGTAATTTGTTCCATATGTCTATAATAATGTATCTCAGTTACTGGATTATCACTTACTGAAAAGTTCAGAAATACCTGTTTGATTTTTTTTCTAACAGAAGAAATTCTGCCTCAGTCCTGAGTAGTACTGAATTAAATAGTGAAATTCATCTTGTTGAATAATATAATCGTCAGTCACCCTTAAATTTATCTCCAACTCTCTAATAAGATTATTTATATATCCTTTCTGATCTGAATATACCAGTGATAGAGGGTGGGGAATCCATTGTTTTTGAGAATTGTCACTTTTTGGAAAAATGCATTGTTTCAGCTTTTCTTGACCATCATAAGAGACAATGATGCTAAGAAAAGAAAAAAAATGATGGTGATAGTAGCAAAGACCAGCATCACTGTCTCCACTGAGCTCTTGAACACACATTCCTAAATCTCATTTTTAATGAAGGGAATCTGGAAGAGTTCCTGCAAGCAAGCCCATCTCTGGTGTTTCCAACCTTTGGATGCTGCAGACTTTGGATCTTGGTGAATCAACAGAAAAGAAGGTTCAGATTTGATAAAATAAGATTGGGTTGGAACCAATTGGAAAATGAGAGAAATAACTCCTGATAAGATCATACTATATATTCTTCCTGTGATATAGAATTCTACCCATCAGCAACCAGAAAAAAAGAGAAAAGAAAGAGAGAGCAGAATCACCACAATCAAACAAAAATCAGAGCATTGAAGGGGATTGACCAGTTCTGAGCTCACAGACTCTTCCTGTGTGTTTGGAATCAGAATCCTCCACCAGGAGTTATATTGTTCTCCAGCTTTCAACTCTAACTCACTCATTTCACAAAACATCTATTTTGAAAACAGGCCTGTTGCAGGAAAGCAGTGCCTACAGTAAATTTGTGTTTCCAAGAGGGAGAGAGTATGATTTGAGAGTCCCCGAATTAGATATGTTTTCTTTATTCCTTTTCAGAAGCATAAATAAATAAACAGCTATAATGAAAGCCCTTCCTTCGAGTATGTAATGAACTGTGCTTAGAGGAGAATTTAAGAATGTGATTACTTTGGCTGTGGTAATTTAAGACAACTACTGTGTTTATGTTAGGGATATGCTTTGTATGTTTACCCTACCCAATGTGTATATATTTACTTTGCTGCTATTATAGTGAAGAAGAAAATTTTGAGTGAAAATAAGCTTAGTGTTTATAGTGCACCATTGTTTAACCTTTAATATATCAGCTCAGATGAGAGATTTTATTTGGTTTATGCCACCTGTCTGCAGAGGATGGAGGGGGCAAGACCTCCCTTCCCTACAGGGGGGAAATTCTTAGGAATGGCTTACACTAAGTGACAAGAAACTTCCATGCATGGGACTGGAGCGGTGGTGCAAGTGGTAGGGCATTTGCCTTGTACACACTGACCTAGAATGGACTGGTTCAATCCCCTGGTGTTCCATATTGTCCCCCAAACCAGGAGAGATTTCTGAGCGTATAGCCAGGAGTAACCCCTGAGAATCACCGGGTGTGTCCCCAAAGCCAAAAACAAACCAACAAAAACCAACTTCCATGCTTTCTCATTTGGTCACAAGAAACCTCTGTGCATTCCCATTTCCTGCCTCTTCTTGTTATGCCTTAAACCTAAGGGACTTAGTGAAGGAGCTCTAGCACTTCAGGTTGACCTCCTGTGTAGTGTTACTGTACATGAATAAAAATGTGATCAAAGTGTTATGTTCCCCTCCACATTTTATCATTTTCAATGCATTTTAATAGTCTTGTATTCAAGGGTGACTGTGCACTCAGGAAAGAATTGATGCCAAAGTTTGCAGTTCTTTGTCATCTTTTGGAGAATTCCGGAGTGTCATTCAAGATGGAAGCTGTTGCTGTTTGTATAGTTGGTGGGTTTAAGTCTGGTTCTGGTTCTTTCTTTATTGAATTAAGTTCTCAGGTTCAAACACCAGAACACTGGAGAGATGTGGGTCTGAAATTGGATGGCAATCTGGAAAATAATTCACATGCACACACATATCACATGGAGAGAGAAAAATATTTTCAGGAGTTTACACACATTTACCCTTAGCTCCTAGAAAGCCTCCAGCTCTAAGAAAATCCGGAAATGTAAGAGATGACTTCCTCTCCATCGGAGTATTTAATCTAAAGGACATTGTCACACCTGGAGGTGGGATCAGGTGGTCTCAACACCAAGCCAAGCTACATTCAAAGATGATTTTAACCAATAAATAACAAGGTGTGTATACTGAGTGAGGTAGCAACAGATCGCTCCTATTAATTCCACAGCCCTTTATAGCACCTTTATATTTCCTTCAAACTCATTTTTTTTGTGGTTTTTGGGTCACACCCGGCAGTGCTCAGGGGTCACTCCTGGCTCCATGCTCAGAAATTGCTCCTGGCAGGCACGGGGGACCATATGGGGCACCGGGATTCGAACCAATGACCTTTTGCATGAAAGGCAAATGCCTTACCTCCATGCTATCTCCTGGGCCCCTCAAACTCATTTTTTTAGTAGAAAATACAGTCAGTTCTGCTAGATATTCTCTAGGATATCCTGATGATGCCTCCAATGTCTATTCTAAACAGGCAGTTCCCATACTCTCCTTTCACTAACATCCATTTCTGTCTGCATACCCAAGTGCCTAGACAAAGAGTTCAGGAATCATTTTTTCTCTTTTCCCCCAACCCTTTTGCATTTTGTCACTGGAAAAGTCATTTTAATTATTATACTAATTGTATTAATTGTATTAATTCACTCACCTCTTCTCTATTTCAATGGTCATTGCCTTAGTTCAGTTTATGAGGCCTGTGTGCCTATAATTAAGTCTATGAGTCCTGAGTCTTCAAAGCCTTCTATTTTTCATTTCCACCCCTACTTTTTAAATCCTTTTTATTCCTTCCAGTCTTCCTCAGACCCAACTCTCATGCTGTTTTTCTCTTTAAATATCTTTAAATGAATCTCTTAGTGAATTAAATTAAGGCCACACTGAAATTACCTTGCTCATGTACATGTGCACTGATATGTCTCATACTTGGGCACTTGCCCTGCTAATCAATACATTTTCTCTGATGTTATCTCATTTTTATGGTCTGGATTTGCTTTTTTTTTTTTGGACTGAGATATCAGGGATACAGGTTGTGACCTTCACAGGCATTGAGTCAGAAGCATTTGATGTCATTTGTTCAATTACTGAAAGTGGTGACTTCGAGTACTCAGTGACTATGATGTCAGCCAAGTCTGTCTATGCCAAGCTGTCAAATTTCCTTGCACTTACAGAGGAAGAGACTTACAAGGAAGTGATCTGGAGAAACTTAGATATCTTGTTATTGATTATACCTTTCCTACACATTTTAGCATCCCTTGATGGCTCTTACCCAACACAGTTGTTGCTGTGGGGATTGTAAATGATTACTTTTCTTTTTACATAATTTCTTTGCTTGTGTTTGTTTAGGGAGAGGTGTTTGGGTTGTAGCTATGGTACTCTGGGACTACTCCCAGCACTGTGCTCACTAGTTACTCTAGATATGCTTGGGAATCATGTGGTACCAGGGATCAATTGAATGTAAGGCATGAAGCTTGGCACTATCTTTCTAGCGCTCAGTCACTCCTTAAAGTATAGATTTTAGGCAAAAATTTATAGCAGGAGTGGCGAACACGCAGCTCTCGTGCCGTCTGCGGCTCCCAGCCAAAATGAACGTGACTCTGTGCCTCTTATCATTATTTTGTATACGGTGGCTCTTTGCCAAGTTTGGATTTCGTTCTGATGCTTCTGAGGATGGAACCTTTGAGGAGAGATCTCTGAACGCATAGTCCCACCCCCAGGCTGCGTCTTCCTGTCTCCCAACCCTTGGAAACAACTGCACGGGCCAGCGAGCAGGGGACCCGTGTGTCACAGGTTGGGTCACATCTTGCTGTTAGTTCTTAGTGTGGAGGACGCAGCACACCCTCACCATCACTGCAGGATTTTTACCCTCACTCAACATGGCAAAATGCAATATGTGTCGAATATATTATTGCTTAAATTAGATGCTTTTGTGTGAGTGTTTGGCTCTTTGTGTCGAACTTGTTTGCCACCTCTGATTTATAGTATGGAAACAATAACATTTTTCCCTCTACTAGGATCACTTTCCTTTGATCTGGTTCTAGCTAACATCTTGAGTTTTATTTCTTGCTTTTCCTTGTCTAACTACTTCTATATTAATATCAATATCTTCATTTCCTCTGGAAGCTTTTATGCCTCATTCTCATACTCAGACCTAGAATGCAGCCAGTTTTATTCTGCTTAATTTTGTCATGCCTTGCAAATGCTGAATTTCTGGCAAGGCCCTGCACCAGAAGAAAGACTCACCAATGACTCAAATAATAGCTAGCAGCTTCTTTCACAGTCATCTAGTTTTAAATTAAGGTTTCCGTGGATTTTTTCAGTATAATGTTACTATTGCACTCAATAGATTACAAATACATAAACATAAAAAAATTAATATAAAGTTAGGTAACCCAAAATTGGGTGTGATTGCTTTCTTGCTGTATTAACTTTTTGTGGTGGTTTGTATCCATTCCTACAATATCTCTGGAGTGTTACCATTTTTTCCTAACCTATAGTGTGTGCTCTGGTTCTCACCCAGGGTCTCTCTTGGACCCAGACTATGCTTTGCCATGATCTTTCTTGGTCTTCTAAATATTCAGAAAACCCGAATGCACCATAACCAGGCTTTGCCTACAGGCCTGGTATGTTGTTCATACTCAACAGAGTGTTGCTAATATGACCTCAGATACATAGAATATTTGGATCTCTGAATGACTACCATCAACTTGGTTTATGAAAATAACAGCAACTCATTTTGCTCATAGCTCTGTGGGCAGATAATTTGGTTCTGGAATTTACTGTCCAGAAAAGTGTTCAGCTCTGTTTTGGGGTCTGGGTGATTATGTACTGGAACAGTGTGTGTGTGTGTGTGTGTGTGTGTGTGTGTGTGTGTGCGCGCGCGCATGTGTGTATCTGTGCATGTGTGTGTGCGTGTGTGTGTGTGTGTTTGTGATTGTGCAGTGAGTCCTCATTACCACTTGGAACAAGCGTGGCAGAAACCTTATTGGGGGGGGGCTCTGAAAAAGGTAATGGAGGGGGCAGAAATGGGATATGACAGGGAGAGTTAGAAGTTCTTTGAGGCCTGGTCTCACTTTCAACTCGTTATGGCCCCATGTCCAGTTAGTGAATGTGCTGAGAGCCTTGTTGATGAGAGACACTGGGAGAGGGAACGCCAAATTTTGAGTATACCCAAGGAGTCTATTAGTGTATGGAATGAAGAACTGTCTCTTGTAATCAAACTGTAAACCTCCTTTTAATTTCCTCTCTCTGTTCTCACCTTGTAAATTCTCTTATTTTATTTCAAATCACCCTATTGCCCATGCTGATATTCCTACTCCCTCCCCTTCCACACTCCAGCTCTTTCTCCTAATCTCATAATTTCTTTTCAATTAGCCTGTTCTCGAGTGCCCTTTGCATCTTTAAGAACTTATGATAAGTGATTACCATTTTGTTATGTACTTGGATTTGGTTAAGTCCTACATTCCCACAGACTCAGGAAGAACATGCTACCAAAGAAGCATTCTCTTGCACGCTTGAATTTTTATTTAATTGCATTCCTCCATCATTCCCTTTCCCTCCCTTCCTCCTTCCTTCCTTTTCTTCCTTCTCTTCTTCCTTTTTTTCTAACTCATGAAAGGCATGCACTCTATCATGGAACTACATCATAGCCTTCATGTTCAGTTTTAAAATTTTACAGTATCCAGCTTTTACTCTGTAGTGTAGTTGTCCTATTTTTCTGTTTCAGAAGCAATATTTATCTTTCTGCCTCCTAGAGAGAGTCCTCCCTGCTTTTAGACAGGGCAGGGGTAATTTTAATCATGTTCCCTGACCTCTTTCCTAGCAGTTAAGAGATGCTTTGAGTTCTAATTTATGCTCTGAACCACTGTATGCATAATGACACTGAACTTCCCAGTCCCAATCTCCAGAGTTACTCAAGAGCTTAATTCTCACAGATAACTTTGTTTTCTCACTAGACCTTAGACAGAGATGTAGTAATACCTAACGTTTGCAAATAGTGAAACAAGAGAATGGCACCTGGTTTCTCTTGAGGAAGCATTTAAAGTTTCTACCACAGGGGCATATTTTCCCTTACTGCCATGTTCATTTTACTATCATGAATTCTGCTTTCTTTATTTTTACTGAGGCACAGTGCTTTAGAAACTCATGACTGAGTTTCAGGTATTCAATGATCTAATCCTAACCCCTTCACCAGTATCCATTTCCCTCCACCAATATTCCCAATTTCCCTCCCATCATCTTTATGGCAGTATAGCAGGCACTATTTTTTTGTTTTTCTTTTAGGCCCTGTTGTTTACAATTACTGTTACTGATATGACTTCCTGCATAACCTTTAACCATCTTCCAGCTCTCCCTTCTTTTCCAGAGTGATGATTTCATCTCTGTCTTTTGTTCCCCTCCCTATACAATCCCCCTTTACTCCTCAACACACCCACAAAGTAGCATGTTTTCTACTGGAGACCAGTTTTCATGCTCTGTATTTCTATTATCCTTGGGCACTTATTATTCCCCACTGTGCTTCTTTGTCTACTGCATATGAGAGAGATTCATTCTGTGTTTGTCCCTCTCCCTCTGACTAACTTCTCTCAGGATGCTACTCTCCACATTCAACCATGTAGCAGAAAATTGCATGATTTCCTCTTTTTATGACCATCTACTCATGAATTCTGAATGAAACTATTCATGATCCTTTTCTCTTTCATGTCAAAGTGGATCTATGTAAAATTTTTAAAAATATGAGCTCTAAAAAACAACCAACCAATCAATACCAGAGTTCCTCTTCTTTTTGAATGCACATGGTCACCAATGCTTTCATGCTACATCTTCTTGAAGTTTGACATCCAAGCCTATCATTCACCTAGGGCAAAAAGCCATAGAATTTGCTTTGTGACCTGGACTCTATGGGATATAAGTGTGTGTTATAAAACCGAATGCATAAAGTTGCTGCTTTTTATATAGTCTGGCTCATGGAGAGATGGGATTTCTCTGCTTGTAATGAGAATTTGATGTGACTGGAAATTGAACAGAAGCATCTTTTTAGTGAAGGCGCCGAGCCTTCCAACAATCACTCAGTGGCAGAAGTTATTGTTTTTCACATTACTTTTCAACTATAAACCACTCAGAGCCTCCTAAGAAAATCCCTATCCTTGTAAAGCATCAAAGGGGTATGGGGGAAAACCTAGTAACTTTTTTCTTTATATCCACATAAAGTAAAATAATGCAGTTACAGTTTCCCACTCCCCTCTTTAAAGCTTAGTATATTTTTATTAATGTGAAATATCATTCTCTTCTCCCTAGATTTAAAATGTCCTCTGATGAAATCTTGTTCCTTTGTTTTTGTCCCTGTTATAAATTAAGTTAGGGGGAATGAAAAGGAGAATTTTTAAAAATTCTACATATGGAACTGGAGAGATAATACATCATATAGGACACTTACCTTGGTTTGATACCTGACACTCTGTATGATCCCCAAAGTCTCACTAAGAGTGGTCCTTGGGCAACAATGCCAGGCATGGCCCCCAAATAAAAAATCTTAGATATGTTGCTGGGGAATTTAATGTACTTGAATGGACGTCTCTTCTTGTAAAAAAAAAAAAAGATGGTGTTTAAACTATTCAATTTTTGTAGACCTTTTAAAAAAATTTTAAATTTAATTTATTTGTTCAAAATCTTTGAGTATTTTTCCCATTGTCTGTTCAGTTGCTTTGAGATTCTTTTCAGGTCTCTTCTGTTGTATGGAGTTATTATACCTCTCATCTTTCAGTTGACTAATTCTGTCTTCAGCTGCTGTTACTCTACTGAAGAGGCTTTCCTTAAAGTTTTGCATTAACTCCACTGCATTTTTCAATCCCATTATTTCAGTTTGGAGTTTTCTGATTACCATATTTGTGGTCTGTTCAGATTGATCTATGCTCCCTTTGAGTTCCATCCTGGTGGTTGGCATTTTTTAGCTCATCAGAGCTGCCATCCTCATACTCCATGCATGCAGTTGTCCTTCGTTGTTTCCTCATTGTCACCTTTTAACTTGATTCTGTGTATTGCAATGGAGTTCGTATTATATAAGAAGTGCAAGATCACAAAGCAGCTTCAGGTGTGGCCCTCAAAAAAAGTTTGCTGTAGCCAAGGCCAGGTAGGGGTCAAAGAGAAGCAGGTTGATCCACTCCTACCTTCAGTTAGTATCCGGAGAGCTCCACTCCCTGTGTTCCTCTTGGATGGACCCAGAAATCACTTAAATTTAATTTAAGATTATAGATGAATCTTAGGCATGCCAAATTCCAATACCAACCCCACAACTATAGTCAACTTTCTTCCACCAGGATTCCATGCTTGACAGGCTCAGTCAAAGTTCAATGGTTGTAGTTTAGATATTATGTTTTCAGTGTTGTTGAGTCTCTGCTTTGGATATAGATCTATATTATTCTTCCAGATCCATAGTCTATCCAAGGCCCCAAAATCCATTTTCCCATTATTTCCCTTTCTCATCTTCTTCCTCCTCTTGATTTTTTCCCTATGTATCCACTAATTTCAACTCATCTCTTAGAATTGAAGTTCCACAAAAAAAATTTTTCTTTCTCTATTCACAAGTCAAAAAATAATTTTCCTTTGCTTTTCTGTTTACTACATCAGTATTTGTAGAAATGTGGTGAAATAAATGACTCATTTTTTCTAATTATTTTTCTTTTTAAATAATAATTTCTTTGTATAAGCACCATGGTTACAAATATGTTTGTAATTGGGTTTTAGTCATAAAATGCACCGGCGCAACTTTCTCACCACCAATGTCCATGCCCTCCTCCCCCTTCCCCTGCCTATCTTCAAGACAGGCACTGCATTTCTGTATTTCTCCATTATTAGATGACACAATTATTTTTAAAAATAATTAAGGGCTGATGCACAGTGGCTAGAATGTTTGACTTGCAATAGCTGACCCGGGTTTGATCCCCAGCATCCTATATATTCTCTAAAACACTAATAATTCAGTAATAATTCCTGAGCAGAACTAGAAATAACTCCTGAGCATTGCTGGGTGTGGCCCCAGAAACAGATGAAATTCCTCATTTGCAATGCCATAAGGAAGCATGGACCTGCCAGATAGAAGCCAGTACCACATGATTTTATGGTTTCTATGTGGTATGTAAAGGGAAAAAATTGATGAACTAAATTAAATAAAGTCAATGTGTGGATTATCAGACAAATCAGACTAAGTGGAGGTGGGGAGGGAGATCTAGGACCAAAGAGACACTGGTGAAGGGAGAAGTGATTTGAGTGTTGTATTTGAGCCACACCAGTGATGTTCAGGGGTTACTCCTGGCTATGCGCTTAGAAGTCGCTCCTGGCTTGGGGAACCAAATGGGAAGCCAAGTGATTGAACAGTGGTCCGTCCTGGGTTCGCGCGTACAAGGCTGTGCCATAGCTCCTTCCCCAAGTGTTGTATTTCTTTATTATTATTATTATTATTATTATTATTATTATTATTATTATTATTTTTATTTTTGGTTTTTGGGTCACACCCGGCAGTGCTCAGGGGTTATTCCTGGCTCCATGCTCAGAAATTGCTCCTGGTAAGCATGGGGGACCATATGGGACGCCGGGATTCGAACCGATGACCTTCTGCATGAAAGGCAAATGCCTTACCTCCATGCTATCTCTCCGGCCTAGTGTTGTATTTCTTACAGCGAACACACATGCTGCTTTCCACAATGACAATGAAGCTCTGATTTACTTCAGTAGAAAGTATAAGCTACAAACCGATGATTTAAGTCAACTAAGTATGTGAATTGATTTATACTTTGGAAGTATATTGCTACCCCCAATCCCTTTTAAAGGAGTACTATGTTTTATTCTTTCCTGCAGGAGGAAAATTGGCTCTTTAGAAACTTCAGTGAGGCCAGAATATCTTAATTTCTATCTTTAGATGTCCTTGTAGATTTGATAAAATATTTTAAGTTCTAATCTGTAACTTTGTGGATCTTGTCATTATTGAGTTTATCTATGAGCCCTTCTCTATTTTTAATTAAGCTTCATCTAAATACTTTTATTGGGAGCTTAAAATGCTGCTTTGACAGTTTCTCTTTGTCAAATTATTATTAAAATTATTAAAAATGTGATTATTATAAATGTTTCCTTAGCTTTTACCAAAATGCCAATTCAGCTTTACCAGTCCATGTCGAACTGATGTTTAAGAACTCAACAGAGTGATCATGAGGTTTTAGGATGAAGCATCTCAAATTTCACTTGTGTTCTCTACACCCTTATCACTGTAAAGTCAAATTTCATTCTCTGCTTGACTTTGTATACTTGGAAATGGTGTAGAAAATCAGAGACTATGTGCTTTCAGTATTGAGGTGAGGATCTTGTCAAAATTCTTCACTCTGGCCATCTCCATAGAAAAAGTCTTGCTGGGGAAGGCTGGTATCTTGGGAAACTGAAGGAGAGAAAGTTTGTTTCCACTTTCTGTTTCTTATCTGAGTCTGGGCTAAGAGATCAAACAAGTTCCAGAGACTTCCATTCACTCCCTGAAAACTGGAAATACAGAATGGAGTCACCCTAATCCCTATCTGTACATTGTGGACTTTTGATGTGTACTGAAGCCACATTTATAAATTTGTTATAAACAAATAATCCATAACCTTTTGTAAAACAGATAATTCAAAGAAAAATATCAAGTAATATAGTATAATAACACAACTTGGTTTCTGATATTTAGTGTATGGGGCAGACGGTTAATTTTCTATACCTACTGTGGCTAATATAATCTTTCATATATATGAAAGCTACTGATAAAGGATGAGAGTTCTTAACACAAAGAAAATATTTTTATTCTTAAGTATGATAATAATAACCAAACATTTTCATTGGTGACTGTATAAAGAATATCGTTTATTCTTTACTGTAGTCATTTCACAATATATGCATGTCAAGTAGTTTTGAGGTATACCTTGAACTTAAACAGCGATGCTTGTTAATTATATGTCAATAAAAATCGAAAAATTTATTCCTGAGTGCTTAATGCATTGTAATGCTAAGTCTAGATAAAAGAACATCATAATAAACACGTCTATTGAGCTTCCCAATTCTGTTTGTAAAGGGTTGTGATTACAAGTTTAAGCACAGACGTCAAAGTAGCTCCTTCAGAATGAAAAAAATCACAATATTGATAAAAGCAATGCAGATGGTTTCACTAGTTGCAAGCCAGCTGCTGTCTGAAGACACAAAAAGTTTCTTTTATCCAGACATTTTTCTAGTTTATGCTTCTGACTATGAAATATGATGAGACATGAAAGTCAGAGATAAATGCTCTGCTTATTATTTTGCTTCATTAAATACTGGATAGACATTAAAATAAAATTTCAACATAAAACAACAGCCGAAGAGTGAAATAAAACTGGGATGGTGCATCTACTGTCTGGGACCTCAGAATCTCCGCACCATAATCATGTAGTGTCCTTCCATCATTCGAGCTGAACTCACACACCTTCCTTTTGCCAGACTTGTAACAAAGTTCTCTTTGTTGTTGGCTAAGCTAAGAAGCTTTGGGTCCATTGAAAAGACATTAGCACTAGCATTATAACTATCATGACAATTGCAAGAATTGAGAGCTGCATGAGCTGAATTTAGGGACCTGGTGTTCTTTGGGTGTTTTGGATCAATTGGAAAAGTCACTCTTCCCAGCCCTGTAAAGTGCTGGGCCCTTCAGCCTCTTCCAGCTAATCATCAGTAAGGTGGGAGAGACTGATTGATATTAACTTGAGGACCAGGAACATACAACTCTCCTTTAGGATCCTGGAACTTCCCTGATGAAGAAGTTTCCAGATGTGGAGACTTATCTTAGTTACAGTTTTCTAGTTTCTCTACAGAACTCATCTTCCTCGACTTCAACACAGCACCACTGACTCAGCACCAAGGAGGAGACATCAGTATTAGTTTGGTCTTCTGTGGTAAAGAGGACAGTTTGTCTTCCAAAGCTCCCACACACAAATCCCTATCTAGTGTCTTAGAAGTTTCAGATTGACACAAAGAAATATTTCTTGAAAACTGTCATCTTGTTTCAGAACACTAATATTTTATATTTAGGTACTCTCTGTTCAAACTGTTGACACTGAAAGAAATCTACTTACCATGGCCTGCAAACCAGAGGCAGAAATACAAAAGACTGAATCCAGGGCACCAGAACTTATCTTGTGCTGTCGGGTACCAAAGAAAGATTACATGCTTGTCAAGCATCCATGAAGCAATAAATACCTATTCCTAGAAATGTCATCTCCTCTTTTTTTTTATAGTTTTCTGACTGTAACATGCCATTGAAAACATCCTAGCTTGTGATATTACTCATCAATTGTTACTAAAATTCTACTATGTGCCAATTATATGGTTTAATAACCTATCTATATGTACTATCCACCTTATCTTTATGTATGTACCTCAATTCAAGCTGACAAGATAAGGGCTATTGTCCTTGTGGACCTATATCTAAAGAGGCTGGGATGTGGCATCAAATATTTGAGCTCCAGGGACCCAAGCTGTGAGGGACCTGTGTTATTTAGTTATATCTCAGCTAGACTGAGCTTTTGTAAAAGCATCCCCAGGTTGTCTTAAAGTGTAGCTTTGAGATTCTTGCTCTTCTAGTAAATTAGAGCCTCAATCATTGTTTGCCTTGAACAAATACTTCAAAGCACAAAAGATTAGAGACCAAATTTAAGTTCTTCAAGTCACATTAAAAAAAATTCTGTCATGCACACACAAACATAAAATTTTTCATTATAGAAGTGAAAGACCAAGAAAGATCAAACTTTAAGAGCATTTTATTCTGGAGCCAGAGTGATAACACAGAGGTAGGGCATTTGCCTCGCACGCGGCCAATACAGGATGGACCTTGATTCGAGTTCCTGCATCCCATATAGTCCCCCGAACCTGCCAAGAGTGACTTCTGAGTGCAGAGGTAGGAGTAACCTGTAAGCATCGCCCCCCAAACAAAACAAAACAAAAAAGGGATTTTATTCTGAGTAAATTTCCTCTTTTAAGGGAAGTTTAACTCTCTCACCTCAAAGGAACAGAGAGAAAAAAATGAGGCATGGCTGCCCCCTTGAGCCACTCCTCTTCTAGGGCCTCTCAGATCCGGGTTTGCTCATTTGGAATTCACAGACCTTAATTATGTCCCATACCCTGTCTGCTCCTATAGAGAGGCCAATTTATCTTTAGATGATGCAGAAAAAGTCAACCTTGTCCTCATAGAAATGGCTGAGAAAGAGATCAGAGGATCCTCAGCCTACCATACTGAAAGAAGAAACCAGAGCCTGACCAAGTCCACTGCAGGGGGCTTGGGCTCTCAGCTCTGTCACCTTAGTTGAAGCATTGGCCTGACCCTAAGGAGCCTGAGACAAGCCAATTGTCCCCTGTGGTCCTCAGGCATCTTATACTTTAAACAAAAGTTGATTCTAGAAACAAAGAATGTACTATCATGCTGAAACAAACTCAAACGCAGCTGGGTTTTTTAGTACCATTTCCTCTCTTCCTGCTCTGATGGTCTGTTGCTGTATCTGTTTATTGACAAAGGAATCAGAGCACAAGGCTGTAATTAAGCTCTTCTGAACCTCAGAAGCTCCAGGACAAATCCAAAGCTTTACCAGGAAGAGACCAACTCAGATTTCTAACCCCCTGTAGTCATTGCCTGCCCACCAAGACCTATTATCCCAAGTTAAGTCCATCAGGTTAGTCACTAAGAGCCCTGTGACACCTATATTAATCATCCCAGACTTGTGTTACTAGTCCAGGTTCAAGTTAAGATACATAGAAAGACTATGTCAAAAAGTAGGCACCCTTCTGTCCTTCCATGGTATTTGTTTTCAAGTGTTACTTTTCCATTGTTTACTAGACTGAATCAACATCTGAGTCATTCAAGTTTGCCTAAGCTCCCTTCCCAGGACCTTGTGGGCTTCTTCTTGTCTTTTTTGGTTTCTTCCTACATATGATTAGATCCATGCATTGAGGTCCAGTTTTAATATCTCCTGCATGTTAACTGTGCATCCTCCAGGTTGGGACTTTCAGGTATCACTCTCTGAAGGCCACAAGCTTTCTGTGCTGTGACATAATGGGTAATTGTTCACAGAGTCAGAGCACAGGGAGACATGAGCCTCACAACATTGAGGAGGTGACTATAGAACCTCACAGAGAGAAGAGATGAAGTGATTTAACATCAAACCAAACAGGCAGAAGAATCAACCAAAACTTGTCATTTGGGATCAGTAAAAGGTCTCTAGTGAAAATAGAAGACCAAGAGTAGGTGATAGTCACTGTTCCTTAATTTAATCCTCTCACTTCTCTCATGATATTAGTGTCCTCATCTGTAATTGAAGAAGCGGGACAAGCTCTCCAGGTCTGTTTAGTTTTGACATTCTGTAGTTCTAAGGACAATAGTGTGTACATTTCTAGGGCCTCATAGAAATGATTTTATTACAGTTCAGTGCAGTAATTAATATTCACAATGATGACTCCAAATCAGTAAGGAAAAAGACATTATTCCCAATGTCCTTTTAAGAAAGGTCCCATAAAATTGAATACATTTAGAATGATTTTCTGTCAGAATGTTAAGTGGATAAAGGATATCTGGTTTGGAGACTTAGAAAGGTAATGCCTCTCTTAAGCTAAAAACACACTGTCTAGAATGATGAACATTTCCAGGATTCTGTTTAATGTGCTTTAGTGCATCTATAAAGCATTTGATCATATTAAAATGTTTACCAATATCATAAAAATTTATAATAAAGGATAAAAATAAAACATTCCAAATGGACTGTTAGATCAGCATTTGGCAATCAAAATATTATTTTCAGATATTCAAAATATTTCAGATATTTATATATGTATATGGTTTGGGGACCATACCTGGTGGTGCTTGGGGAGTTACTCCTGACACTGCACTCAGGGGTTATTCCTGGTGGTGCTTGGGAGACTTTATGGAATGTTGGGAATCAAACCCAGATCAGCTATGTGCCAGGCATATGCCCTTCCTGATAACCTATTACTTCAGCCCCTAAGTATTAATATAGTAACACATATTGTATTGTTTATCCTCTATAAAATGAAACCATGAATGTTGGACTCTTCCATTATCTTACAACTTAGATTTCAAAGCAGACTTTTCCACTGACTTTTATTTTTTTCTTGCTCTCTATTTGGATGTTATTAACATCCTTTACCTGTGGCTCCATTCCTGATAGGAAGAGCTTAAGATGTTTAAGCTCCAGGCTTGCCATCTGCTATAGATTCATAGTCTGTTTCCTTTCTTAACTGTGACCTCTGTTAATAGAAGTCCTTGGCTTCTTTGTCCCTCTAAGCACACTAAAAGAAGAACATGTTGGCATTCTCTCATTCCTTAAGCTTTCAGGCTCTCACATAAAATATGTTGGCGTGAAAGGCCTAAAGTTGTGTTGGCTGTTAACTTAGCACTGCAGAATCAATGATTTCTTATGGATTCCCACAATATTTTATTATCAGAGACAAAATATTATCAGAGACAAAAGAGCAACTTTAAGTTTCTCCCCACATTCACTTTCCACAGATACAAAAATATGGCAGGAGAGAAAGAGAGAAGTCATCATGTCAGTCTAGATAGAATTTTTTTTTCAAAAAAAAGAAGAAAGCAACGTTTTCTTACCAGTCAGACTTGTAACCTCACTCAACACTCTGTCCCACTGTAGCTTCATGAACTTCATGTTTTCTATATAGAAGGCAAAATACAAATTCAATTACCTCTTATGCATATCTATAATTCTCATAGCCCATTTGGAACTTGTGATCTCTGCTTTGCTAGTGATTCACAGATGAAGTTCTCTTTTGTTGGGATCTAAATTGCTAAATAGTTTAGAGAAAATTAGTGCAGAATGTTGGTTCCACTAATAATTGGTGTGAACCTATGACACAATTTTGTAAGGACTTGGGAGGCTCAAAAGCTAAGGCTTGATGTGTGCTCCTTATTTTCTCAAATTATTTAGTATACCTAGTATTCTTAAAAATCTCTGAAATAGGCACTGGAGAGATAGCATGGAGGTAAGGCGTTTGCCTTGCATGCAGAAGGATGGTGGTTCGAATCCCGGCATCTCATATGGTCCCCTGAGTCTGCAATTTCTGAGCATAGAGCCAGGAGTAACCCCTGATCGCTGCTGGGTGTAACCCAAAAAAAACAAACAAACAAAATCTCTGAAATACTATTTATAAGGTATTGATTTGAGCATAACTGTCTAAGTGTCCTGAATTTACAGGAATAATAACCACTTAGCTAATTTACTGTCCTGTTTACTATGGTTAAAAAACATAGGGTTAAAAATTTATGAAAGAGTTGTATCAAGGGAGATAAAGAGTATGTATACTGCTGTACAATGAAAGGTGGTCAAAATATTATTTTTAAGAATGTTGAATGAAACAAGTGTCAAAATGCTAAATGAATCAAAATAAACTAGGTAAACATATATAATACAAGTTTAAGTTTGACAACAGAGCATAGCATTTTACTCGTGTTTTAATCTGAATGAAGAAACTATCCATTATTGTGCTGACCCTATTGCCTGGCAAAGGTCCACATCTCTCCTCCTGGTATATCTGGAACTGAAGATGTTCCCTGCAGCTAATGACCAGGAAAGAAACAGATCCCAGGCTTATGACCAAAGATACTTTATTCCATTCTAACAATGCTTGTATAAGACAAGAGGAACTGAATACTTGCAGGGCAGCAGGGCCCAGGACATCAGAGATGGAAAACAAGAGAAGGAAGGCACAGGGAAAAATTAACATAAACATTTGAGACTAGGAATGTTTGGGAGCAACATGATGGGTCATAAAAGTCATCTTATTTCTCTTGACCAGAGTTCTCTGTAAGGGAGGAGGGATGGCCCAGAGTCAAGCCTGTGAGTGATCTCTGATTATGGGGATATGGTGGCCTTCTTTGCGCTGTTTTTCCCTATTCTGGAGCCATGTCTCCAAGACTTCTGCCTTAAGGACAAACCCTATAGCAGTGACTCTAGAGGAGACCCCATAACGATTGTTCTATGGGGGTTCTGTCTGCTAGATGGTTTAGGAACAGAATCTCAGAAGGGATCCAAAAGGTTGTTGGTAGTATTTATCTGTAATGTATTTATTTAGATCATGTTTTAATTGAAGTCATATTGCTCTATAGCATCAATTTTAGGTGTGCTTCATGGAAATTTAATATGTGTATTATGTTATTGGTATTCTGAAAGCATATGTAACTTTTAAAATTTGGAAAATAAAATGCAGTGGACATTCAGGATTCTCACAGTTTTTTTTTTCCTGGGTCTTCAAGTTGTATTTGTCTCAAATTATTTTACTACAGACTTCATGGTCTTTTTTTTATGACATTAACAGAGTTTAAGTGGCTATACATTAAAATAGTGTTTCACAATTCTCTTATTTACAATGTATAATAATTACTTCCATACATGCTGTTAAGTAGCTTTTAGATACTTCTACACTCAGTATCCAATTTACTCTATGAACATCTCCAATATGACAGGAAGTGATGGTTCCCAAAATTCACAATTGGCCTATTAGGAGGAAAAACTTGAATTCTGACATCTCTGCTTCATTGGGGCTCTCAGCTTGAAGGTCTCTCCACATGGGAAATACACTGTGCTCAAAGGAATCCACTGGTAACATCATACTCTTTGAAACAAGCATTTCTAAACAGAAATGAAACAAACTGATTCCAAAAGATCCAAATCATTTGGATTTTATTTCTGATATTTTTATTCCAAGGTATTTGAATAGTAGATCATTTTGTTTTGTTATTATTAGATTGAATGTTGTTTCTCGAATAGTCAATGTCAATTGATACATATGAATGAGAGGGATTCTTCTGGAAAAAAGAGAATGGATTAATTATCTAGATTTGTTGGCCTTTTTAGTCAGTTTGGAGTTTCTCTGGTGGGTTTGGATTCTTGTCTTTGCCCTTCATTCCCTTTAGCTCTCATCAAGATGGCTTCAGAGATGGTCACTAGATCCATCTCTCTTGCTTAGTCAGTGTCTTTAAGTGGCTATTATTTCTGCTGGGGCTTTATTTTTTCAAGGGAGGAAATAGTATTCTTAGTCTTACAGAGTTGTTAGGATCTCTCTCAAAGCTCCCACTCTACAATTCTCAGGAAAGTCCAAAATAAGTACAGTAAGTACTGTACAAAGTAAGTACTTACTCAGCACAAAATAAGTGCTTTAGTCCTTAGTACATCGCCATTGTCATCAAGTATGGCATTGCTGCATTGTTCATTGATTCTTTTTCTTATTGTCTTGGAGATGCCTTTTAGTCAATACATTATACTCAGTCCATTCTACAACAATACTATTACCATGAACCATTAACTCTTGGGTCATTAATACATAAACATTTGTGGACAAATCATTTCTGAGTGTTCTTTCTATACATGTATAAAACAGGTACTTAGATTCAAAAATATATTTGTATAAATACATAGAGCTGAAAGATTAAAACTCTTAAGAATGGAACTATAGCATACACTGCATTTTGTTTTTCAGTGTCCATGTAAAAATACAAGTAGTGGGAGAAGATTTTCCTTTATTACTAGATGAAAACTTCAACAAGTTCATTACTCAAGGTAATAGGAAGTCTTAAGGTCATTTTATACACAAAATACAGTTTTGGTGAAGAAAATAGGCTGTCTAGTCCAATATATTAATGAACACTCAATCTTCATTGGTTCCCTCCTCCAGCCTGAACCATTTTTAGAGAACTCCTACCCGCAAAAATAGATCCTGACCATCCCTTTACTCACACTGGGCTCTGTCCTTCTGTCTGTCTCATCTATCTCTCTCTCTGTCTCTCTAAAACTGTTGTTTAAAATCTACCAGAACTAAAGTAGTTTGGAAGAGAGGCCATATGTGCTGTCATGAAGTGACATGTTTTTGAATGATACTACATCAAAACATGCTGATTTCTTTTATATTCTAGCAGAAGAATGTGAATGTTGTTTTTCCCTCCCATGAGTGCTTCCAACGGTTATCTGGATTGTGTCCTCTGATATTAATTCCAGTCACTTGAAACAATGAGAGTGTCCTTTATTCAATTGATTCTAGTTATGCTTCCCTAAAAACCTTTATTATACTCCAGCTCCTGTGTTTTTTCCCCTCAAGAGGAAGTCAAAGAGTAAAAGCAGCAAAAACCATGTTACTCTTTCTCAAGACTCTACTTCTGATATGCATATGCTTTTTCTGAAGAACTTTGAAAGATTGCTTCCAAGGCATTACTAAAACTTTGGTTATGTGCCAAGTACTCTTTAGACTTTGTAGAAATAATCATATCTCAATCCTCTATGCTTCTACTAGCCTTTCTTCTTCCCTTTCTCTGTGTTGGCTTTCTAATCGCCTCTCTCTCTTTCTCTCTCTCTCTCTTCCATACCTATACAAACACAGTGGTTGTTAGACATTACACTCTCTCTATAGACTTAGGGAAGGTCCCCTCAAATGTTTTTAGTTATGGGTCACAACTCTATGTTGACTTTCTAACTCTCTCTCTCTCATATACACACACATATACAAGCACTGTAGTCGCTACACATTAGACTCAGAAAAGGTCCCCTCACATGCTTTTAATTATGGATCACAAATTTTTCTGAAGGAAACTTTCTCCAGAAATTTTCTTCACTGCAATCCACTTATTCCCCAATTTAGAACTTCAACTAGACAAAATATTCCAATGTCACAGGCCCTGAGTAACTTTTCTGGTCTTGTGGACATTCCACTACCTCAGTGGATGGTGATTATTTTAGCATGATAAGATACAATTTGCAGTATCATGCTTAGCATTTAGTTTATGAAGCAGCTGGCTTTTTCACAGAATTTAAAAATCTTTCATAAACATTTTAGTAATTTGGGGAGCTAACTCAAAGGACTGGAGCACTGGCCTTATATGTATTAGGCCCCAGGGCCAATCCCCAGCCCTATGTGACCAGAACCACTGGGGAGAGCCCTAGTGGTCCTAAAACTGCCTGGTTCTGAACACAAAATTAATCCAAATCCTGAACCAGCCAAGTTGAGTATTGCATCACTGATAGTGACCCTCAACCCCCGAGCATTGCTTGGGAAGTTCCCCCAAATAGTTCAAAATTTTATAAAACATAACCATTAAGATTTCATATTAAAAATAAACTAATGCCACATAGAAGTGTTTATGCAACTTAAACTTTGGGGGAACAGTTGAAGATTTAGAGGGTCAAAATAACCACTTACTGGAGAACAAACATAAGAATTATTGGAAGAGATACTTTTCTTAATGCTGACCCTCCAATTAATTGAATTCTAAGATTAAGAAAAAACTAAACACTTACAACAAAGTTTAAATGACCTTTTAGCCACACGGTTTGAAGTTTCATTAATGGATATAGCTCAGTAAGAAAGAGAATTTCCATTTTATTTTCTGTCTATAGGTCACAAATAAAGTAGATGATAAGGAGAAAGAAAGAAGAATGTCTCAGGTGACAGCGGGAATGAGTTTGCATAAAATCATTTACTTGAAAATGCAAGTACTCTTATTTACCAATTTTGTAGTCAGCGAAAAAAGAGAGAAATAAGAATTAAGCTCTAGAAAAAAGTGTACCTCTAAACGTAATTAGCAACAGCATTTATGTAGTGACTGAAGTAGAAGGATTGGAAATGTGAGCAGCAACAGTGCAATGTTTTCTGTGGGAATTCATACATATCAATGTAGGGATATTAGACTTTAATTTCTAAGTGTAAACAAGACGCACTTTAAACTGTATGCTTGCCTCCCCACTTAGGGTGATGTGCTTCCAACGCCCAATGTAAGTTTAGATTCCAGAAGTACAATATAGCTCGAGGGCTAGAGGGTTTTTATTTTTTTTCCACCCAGTATAATGAGAAAGATACTATTTTGAGCATATAAATATGCATTTCTTCCTTTCTCTGAACATCTGCTACTTTTTTTTCTTAATTACACAATCAACCCAATTGATGTTCATTTTGAACAAGGAAGATTTACAGTGTTTATACTGTGTAAAAGATCAATTCATGCAGAGAATTTTTGTTGGTAATCATCACATCTTATTTCGTTTTCCTGAGTTATGTGTATTAGAAGAAAACCATCTAATTATTGATATGGAAAAGTGACTTTATTGATTTACAGTATTCCTAATTTAAGAAGGAAATGAGATCAGATGAAATTGGTTGCTTAAAAAAAGTCAGTTTTGAAGGAACCATGGCCCTGAAAACAAGATTAACATGTTAGCCAAGCATAAAAAATATTCCATAACTTTTAAGTTTTCACCATGTAGCTGTTAGTCTAGAATTAACCTTCAGATGCTATCATAAACTACTACATTATGCATATTAATTCAGTAAAGACAAGAAAGAATAAAATATTACCACAAATTAAAAATTTTTTCAGATGCTATTCCCAAAGACTGCTAGTGATTCCTGTTGGTTTTCCTAGTTGAAAAATGAGATGATGGAATTCATTTTCAGATAAGGAATATCATATTCACCTTTAATAGGGAGCCAAGTTTTGATTCTTCTTTCATGCTGGGCACAATCAGGATCTGGAAACTAGATATGAATTTAGGCAGTTGACATGTAGTATAAAGAGCGACCAGCATGAGAGAGGAACTGTTACTCTAAGACAAGTCAATGTCAGGGGCAGGGCAACCCCTTCCTCTTGAGGACTCAAAGGAGTTGCTGCAGGGAGGTTTCTTCTCTTTTACCTAAGCTTAACATTCAGTACTTATTGGAAAGGGAAAGGTTGTTATCATAGAGAGAGAGATTCCTTAAATGCTAGTAGGTGTTCCTCCCCAGAGATAGTCTCTTTCACTACAGACTGAAAGGCGACTTTCACTAATAGTGATGAAAGATATTGGTCATTATGACCTTCAAGAATGAGAGCCTGAGGGCCTGAGAGATAGCATGGAGGTAGTGCATTTGCCTTGCATGCAGAAGGTCGGTGGTTCGAATCCCGGCATCCCATATGAGCCTGCCAGGAGAGATTTCTGAGCATGGAGCCAGCAGGGTCAGACCCAAAAACAAAACAAACAAACAAACAAAAAATGAGAGCCTGGAGAAGTAGCTTGTTAAGGAGTCACTGGGCACTGGGGAAACCACCTTAACTGCAAGGACTCAGTGGTGGGGAATGTCATATACTTTTGGAAGCTGGAGGCTACTGCTGGATCAGAAAACTCAGGAAACCTTTCTTGTAGGACTCCAGTGCCAGAATGTCTTAATGCTCTCAGAACCAACTGAGCTAGCGAAATAGAAGCAAGGCAGGAGGAGCATCCTTTCTCCTCCAGTAGCCTCAACTAACAAAACTGCAGATAGCCCCCCAGTAGTGCAAAAAAAAAAAAATAGCTTGATCTGTCTCTAGGACAGGCATTGAAAAGTGGTCTTGGAACTGTGAGATTATGTGAGTAACTGGTACAATTTCTCAAGAATGCAGCATATTTTTATGGTCTTGATTGAGACTAGCATAGAGGTGTGCTTTTTGGTAGACCAGTTATCTATGCTTATCTCGGCCCATCTAAATCCTCCATTTCAAAGCAAACTAAGAGAGTGAGAATTAACTGTTAACCAGCTAGAACCCCTGCAGGCAGTTTGAATTTTGGAGTATCTGTGAGGGTAGAAGTTTCTTTTCTCCCTTTCCTCATATTCATGGACTTAGACCTGAAGTGCAACTTTATGGTCTTACTTCTGTGTTGTCCAGCCAGTATCTCTGTCAATGCCTATCTCTCCTCTATAGAATACAGTGTGCAAAGGGGGAATAGGTATAGCTGGATATGCATGCACCCATAAATGCACATTCTTTGTTTTTTAATAATAATTTTATTGTGACCAAAGAGTGAGTAACAAATCTTTCATAGTAGTATTTAAGGCACATAGTGACAATGAATTAGGGCCATCCCCATCACCAGGATTGTCCTCCTCCCTCCACCCCTTTTCCCAGCATGTGTCCCATATCTCCCCTTTGTCACAAATCATTTGTAAGATGGTGTATATAAAGCACTAACATTAATTACTAGCTTAACAAAGCTATTTAATATATATAATGGCTACATTTATTATAAATGCCTGCTGACAAATGGACTATTGAGTTCCTGATTGGGCTCAAAGGCTCAAATAGTGAGGGAAGGCAGATCTAAGAGTGGGAACTCTAGTGTGGAAAATACAAAGTCTAGAAGTAAAGATTGCTGGGACTTTCTACTCAACTTCTTCTTTATTTCATGATGCTCTTGCTAATGAGACTTATCGATCATCAGAACAACCACATTTAATCTCCACATGAAATATCATTGAGTTTAGTAACAAAACATGGTCCATGTTTTTATGTAAATTTGATCCCACTGTCTAGAAATGAAACAGATCTCAGTAAATAAAAGGGAAATTTTTCATTTTTGAATTACTTTTTTTTAATTTTTTTTTATTTTTAGTTATGAGAACAAAGATACAAAGAAAGAGGGTAAGGTAAGGTTACAGTGGAAGGATAGTCACCCATAGGCAGAGGAAAGGCTGAGCGCATGGCTGCTGTTTTTTTTTTTTTTTTTTTTTTTTTTA